>JAAIXI010000247.1:5073157-5307386 GCA_013403645.1 Heliconius nattereri | reverse complement strand
CCAAGAACTCGCCTGCCCGCCGCAATGATTGCCGACTGAGCCCGATCCCAAGCATCCTGAGCAGTCTCGGTGTTAGTCGAAAGATCGTGACTTTTCACCTCTGCCAGGAAGTCGGTCTGCATCGGTCCATTCAGCAACCACCACTTGATCCGAGGCCTACGTTTCTCGGCTACTTTCTTCTTCGGAGTGACGTTAAAGTCCATGACAAGAAGACGATGTTGGGCCGTTAGGCTTTCGCCTGGAATGACCTTACAGTTAGTTACCCTGCCCATATGACACCGTCTGGTCAATAAGTAGTCTATTTGAGTTGAGTGGGACCCGCTCTTATACGTGATAAGGTGCTGAGAATTCTTTTGGAAGAACGTATTCACGACGGCCAGATCAGACGCAATACAGGTTCTCAGAATGTTTTCTCCCTCTGCATTGCGAAGACCGTGCCCAAAACCCCCGTGAACACGTTCATACGGCTCAGCAGCCTTACCGACGTGCCCGTTCAAGTCCCCCCCAACTAAGACCACTTCGGTAGACGGCACAGCAAGTAGCACCCCTTCATACTGCTCCCAGAATGTCTCCTTTTCGGCCGCGCTACATCCCGCCTGGGGAGCATAGGCACTGATTAAGTTTGTGATGACGCCCTCAATCAGTACCCTCACTCGCATCAAGCGGTCGGAGCGACGGTCAACTTCAAGGAGCCCATTCTGAAGCTCTTCAGAAAGCACTACCGCTACACCGTTTCTACCCGAAGGTGACCCAGTGTATATAAGCCGGTAACCCTGTCCGATGTTACGGGACTTATTGCCCTTCCAGCGAGTTTCCTGGAGGAAAGCACACTGGACCCGACGTCTCATGAGTACATCTGCGAGTTCCCTGCATCGTCCGGTTAGAGAGCCAATATTCCACGTTGCAAAGCGGAGTTTCCGTCTGGGTACTTGCGTCTTTAACCGTGCCCGTACTTGACACGGTAGCCCTTGCCCACTTGTCGCAGGTGTAGGGCGATGTGCCTGCGCGTCGTTTTGCGGCGACGCCCTAGCCGTACCCAGTCTGTTGTTGGTTCGTTCCATGTTGTGGCTGTTTGTGGTTTTCGTGGAGCGACTGCCGTCTGACCTCCAAAAACCCCTTTGTGGGGAAAAACCAAAGGGAGAGGAAAATAGAGGGGGGTAGGATAGGTAATGGAGTGAGCTGGAGAAAGGAGGAGGAGTGGGGGGGGAGGACACCATTCCTACGGACTGGATGAGGATATAAGAGTGGCGGCTCAAGGATCCGGGGTCGCGTACCCGTATGCCCACAAACCAAATTTTATGAGTAAATTTTTATGAGTAAATTCATGACTTCCTCCATGATTTTCTGTAAAGTTTTACGATAGTGTACTTGTAGTAGGTATGATCTGGTTATGCCACTTGTGTTGCCCTCTGGTGGCCTAAGTAATACTAGAGAACAGGGCGGTCTTGGCGTCGGTATCTAATAATCTTTACGATTACAACTACTTATTCTAGATGGCGCTGTTATTTATAAAAATTGCAAACTCATGCATCAATTTTATTGATTTTTTATATTTTTAAAGTTTTACACCCGAGTTATGTAAATTTATCGTTCTTGCACTTTGTTTATTTATTTTTAGATCACTATTAGCTATTTGATGTGGAAGTTGTCACTGGTAGTTCAGTTTTATTGTCTTTTTCACTTCACTGATCTTACTCGTTTTAACTTATTATTCACTATTCTTGTGCTTTGTCCATAATATATTTCAGTAAACACTTGATTATACGTTCAATGCACTGTTTTTTAGTATTAGGTATCACTTATTTATATTTTTGCTGTATGAAAAATACGGAGCTAACGTTAGCGTGGCTCGGTCGCGCCCTCTCCTCCCTTAGGGTATTCCCTCCACTTATGGGTACCTTCCATAACCGCGTCTATCTCCGCCTTAAAGGCCGGCGACGCAGCTGCACCTCATTTCTGGTGTTACTCGGAGTCGTGGGCAGCTGTGATCACATGTGATTACATCAGGTGACGCGTACGCTCGTTTGCCTTGTCTTTTTCCGTAAAAAAAAGGAAGTTGAGACGCTTTACTTAACATTTAACTTGACTCTCATTTTACATTCATGTTATGATGTAATAGCATTAGATAAAAAAAAATTACCAACTCATAAAATTTATTTTTACACTTTTACAATAGTAACTTTCCTGATTGCGACCCATTGGATATAAAAATCAGACGAATGCATATTATTATTGTTTTGAAAAACAAATTGCCTTTTTTGGTTGCCAGCTTCGGGACTTATTGAACGGTGTTTTAGTATAATACACATTTTAGGTACAATATAATTAATTTAATGCAGAATAACATATATTTATAATAAATATTGGTGAAAAAAAAAATAAAATATAGAATAAATCGTAATTCATATATTTATTAAAATCACCATTATACCTTAATATACATCCACTTATTCTAATTTGCATTAGCTACCAGGAAGCGCCTGCGCTACATATGCATATAGGGTAAAATATTTCATACCCATACCTAAAAAATGATTCATGATTCGTCAACAGTTTTTCAATTTCTCGATTTCTATCCATACTGTATTTGTACAATTATGTAACCCAGTTACGAATAGATAGATACAAATAACGTAAACACCTAAAACTACAAAAATACTTTTAAACGTTGCCAGTCTGCTACTTTCATTGTCAAAAAAACATACTCCAAATAGAAAGCGATATCTCTAGTTCTAATTTACGCTGTTACCCATTTTCTATAATAAAGCGAAACAACGTTCAACTACACCGCCAATACCTACGACTCGATTTCGTAAATGAGGCGTGTGCGATGTTGTCGCATTGACAGGTTAGTGCCTGTGTGCGTCATTCTTAATAAATGGTGTTTTATTTTACAACGATACTTTTTAGCAAATTCTCTTTTCTTTTAACTTTATTAGGGTTTTATAGAGTAGTTAAAACTGTCCTTTCACTAAAAGTGGTAAATACAAAAACACTCTGTATACACGAAGTCTGGCAGTATTTAATATAATATAATATTCTATCTGAACTTATTAAAAGAATTAATAATTTTGATAGAAGATTAGCGTGATCATACATAAAGACAGACAGACAGTCAAGAAATTATTGCTTTCTATTATTCTTTTAAAGTGTAAATGTACAGACAATTACTGTTTTATTTTATAATAGAGATAGAGATGAAACTATATAATACAAATATAAGAGTAAAATAGAAATAAACTCTATTTCTAAACTTTTCAAAAAGTTGTTCTTCTATTTCTCACTAGTACAATAACAATGTATAATAATGCATTATTTTATATGATACTATCGGGCATTGAGAGATGAACAAAATATTATACAATAAGTAATATGTTTCTATGTTTCTTTAACAATTTCTACTAATTATTTTTCGGCAAATACCGTGATAAGACGATAGTCCATTCTCGTTTTGACTGAACCTTCTTCAATGTAGTATTCATGGTCTATGAGTTTCAAATCTTTAACGGTTTTCAAATAGTCTTCTAGGAAATCTCCGATCAGTTCCTGTGGTATTTTAAACGGATCGACTGCTGCTAAGATATCTGCTTACCAAAAAAAAAATGTGTAAATATGTTTAAAAATTAAACTTAAGCACAGAACTTAACGTCTCAAAAACTAGCGAAAATGGATAATACAAAGAATTTCTGGCAATCTCACAAAAATTGAAACCAAAAGTTTATATTCGAGATATTCATTTCCATCCATCGATCCATCAGCCTTTCAACGTCCACTGCTGGACATAGGCCTCCCCTAATTGTCGCCATTCCGTCCGGTTCTGCGCCCTTTGAATCCAGCGGATTCCCGCTGTCTTTTTTGGATCGTCGGTCCACCTGGTTGGAGGGCGGCCTGTGCTTCTTTTGCAGAGACGGGGTCGCCATTCGACTTCAGCTGCCACTTCAGCTTGCTGATTTTGAGAGCTATGTCGGTAACCCGCGTTCGTCTACGGATTTCATCGTTACGAATTTTGTCACGTAATACCAAAGAAATACCAAGCATAGCCCTCTCAGTGAGCGATGCACTGAGCCACTCTGAGCCTGTGGATAAGGCTTGCAGTGGAGGACCACGTTAGAGCGCCATAAATTAACTGGCAACACACACTGGTTGAAACTTTTTGTCTTCAGGCACTGAGGGATACTAGACGAGAAGATATTTTGTAGTTTCCCAAACGCTGCCCAGCCGAGTTGGATTCTACCCATTCGGATCACTTGTCCCAGGTAAATGTACTCGTCGACAACTTCCAGAGGTACGCCTTCAACAACGACCGACATGGGTGTAACATGGACATAAGACATGATTTTTGTCTTAAATATTAATTTACTTACTTTTAATGACCTCCTCGCTGAATATATACGATTTGTCTGTGCGACGTACATCAATAGTGCTAAATCCAATAGATGTCATCATTTCCTTAATTTCATTTTCAGGATCCTTTAAAATAAAAATAAAAAACTAGACCTAAAACCTCGGAAATTATATTAATGTTGTTTAATTTTATAATTACCTGACAATCTTGGTATGGTGTTACGAAATGTTCAACGTCTCTCATCCTATTATTCCATTTTTTTTGGCCAGCTAAATTTCTATAAATAGTGTACATGGGAAAGTGTCCAAAGAATGTAAGTAGACAAGTACCACCCTTTGTCAATAGACGGTATATATTTGTGAATGCTATCCTGAAAAAAAAATGCAAATTCGTCTTTATCATATAGAGTATATTATATCATATACAATATAAAAAGAAGTAATTCGATAAATTATCATCATTATGGCCCTCTTCTACGTCCACTATTAGACATGGCTGCAGGCGTATGCTTCCGTCAAGGATCTCCACGACGATCAGTTTTGCACTGGCTGCATGCAGTGGCTTCCGGCTTGATTGGTGCACCTTTCAGGGGACTTATCTACGATAAATTACGTTGTACCCCATTTATCCGAAAAAAAATGTGGAATTGATGTTTAATTTTTAGTTAACAATATCTCATATTTTTATGAGGCGCTTAATTTGTAAAGGGGTTTTATAGTATTGAAAAAAGAAATCGAAAAATATATAAATAGAAAAAAAAAAATATATATATATATATATATATATATATATATATATATATATATATATATATATATATGCGAAGGATATAAAAATATTATAAAATATTCATTTCATTCAAACCCGTATATTTGTTTCTAGTTTTTAGGGTTCCATAGCCAAATTCCAAAAATGGGAACCCTTATAAATTCTTTATGTCCGTCTGTTTATCCGTAGTCTGTATGTCACTGTCATTTTACACAATGACTATGGGGTACTGTATTTCGACGGTTATTTTAGAAAGCACTACCAAATAATGTTGCATGATTTGAAAAATAAAATTATTAAGGTTATTATGGGATAATTTCTATGAAAATACCCTTGGTTCGAATTGAGAACCTCTTCTTTTAAAGCCCATTAAAAGTAATATAACAAGATTAATGTAATAGTGATGGTGGTAACTCGTAAGTTATTGCTACGGCAGTTTGCATAGACCGGTTTTTATTATTTTAGATTTAAGGATTGTATGAAAATATAAAACTTATTTAAGTACTTACTCTTGCTGTGGTACCCAATGTAGAAGGTAATTAGAAAAAACGAGATCAAACTTTCCTCGCAACTCGTCAGGTAAGTCACCCGCTATGTCGAGGGTGGTGAAGTTGAGAAGGTCAGTCGCATAGTGTTTGTTTGCGAATTGTACCATTCTTTCACTTTTATCACTTCCCATGACTCTTGTACAATTACTAGGTAAAAATTTTGTTAGGATTTTTGTAACACTTCCATCTCCGCTACCAATATCTAAAACTGTCTTCCCATCGTTTTTCCATTTAATTTTCTGTGCATATTCTTCTAAACAGTGCAAAGCATCCCTTCTTGGTAAGAAATTACTTTTATTGTATAGTTCAGCATTATCCATGTTGCAGTTTTTTTTAATTTACATATATGTATATTTAAAGAAGAGAAGGTGCGCATGTGCCAGGTCCTTGCGTTCAGGCGCTTAGGCGGTCAGTCTCGCCAGGAGCGCGTATCGTACGTATTTATACCTGTCGGTCGTGCATAATAATATAGCGGTGACTCCGGCTAAGATGGTCGAGGAAAACAATATTCAGGTCCAGGCAAGGCCTGGCACTTGAAACCTCTAATTTAGTATAACCAATTATATCATGAGAAAACATTTTAAACCTTATTAATGAATTATTTATCCTCATGTCATTTCGCTCTATTGAAATGATATGTTCAGTGATATTTTTTTCACGCAATATCCTGCTTGTAGCAGGGTATATTTCCTAACGCGTTTACAGTGACAATTTGTGACCCATGCGCCACGAATATAAAAAAAACAAGAATCAAATGCTAAATATAAAGACTAAAAAATTGAACAAAAAACTGCCATACTGTTGTGTCGCCCGTATCAAATGGTTAGGGCACTTCAGAGTAGTAAGTGGGAGTAGAAAAAAAAGAATAAGTTTCACTAAGGTCTCTACGATTGTTCGTAGATCCCTAAGCATTATGACTTAAATAGTAAAGTGTTCGTAATAAACATGGCAATTGTAATATTTGTATGCAAATAAATTGATGATAACATTCAGGAGACATTATCATGAATCGCAATTATGATTTAATTTACTTGTACGGCAAGACATTGAAAATGTAGATAGATACTAAATTGCGAATTGATATCAAAGTAGAGCGGTCGTCTTGTGAAATTAAATAAGTAAAATATTTCGCGTGTATTTTTATAAAAAAATATTATTATGGCAAAAAATCATACGGCAACTGTATCGGAAGCTGTTGATTCTTATACTCGTACACTCTATGAAGCGGATCTGGATCAAGCACTCTCTGTTGCAGGTTAAAAATAGTATAATCATTTTTCTAAATAAGGCTCTTCTTGGCGCAGGTGCACAAGTGCGCGACTGAAAATACGCAACTTGCAAATTCGCAAATTTCTACTCAGTGGAATGAAAAAAAATATATTTTCATTTCCTTGCTCTGGTGACGAGCGAAGCGATAAACGAGAAAAGCGCGGCGTTGAGTTCCGCCACTCAACACGCAATGCCTCAAGAGTTTCGGGGAAAATTAGGAACAGAAGTGCGTGTCTTAACACTAGATTCCCAGGTTCCCTCTGCCTAACCTGTTATGTATGTATTTGTGGTTGTGTGTGTGTGTGTTGTTCCATGTCTAAGTGTGGTTTTTTACTGTCAAACTCAAAGTGACCTTGTCTTTTTCTGTTTATCTACTAGCGACCCGCCCCGCAGGTTCGTCCGCATTAATTGCACGATTATTTATTTAATATAGTTAATTACATTCATGCTGTAATATATGATTGTCGAGTAAATTACTTAGATCTTGATTTGCAAATATTTTATTATTCATAGTTAATACTAATTATTTCTTTAAAAAATATTAATTTTTAATTCAGTTCAGTAATTTTTGAGTTTATCTACTATACAAAAACTACACACTAATATAACACGTCGAAGAAGACGTCGTCGGCAAGTTCACCTGTCGAACGACTGAATTTACAGTCACCAGTATAATAAACTATAACCTAAAAATATAATTCTCATAGAGACCATAAACTAATTAAGACGACGAAACGGCGAATATGGAACCAAAATCTTTCACATGAACTAGATATCAACAAACCTAGACATATTGATTAATTGACTCCTTCAGACTACACAACTACTATTCTCAAATCCTGACAAATCTTTTAAAGAATGCTCCTCTAGCCTTCCTGAATTCATTTTTGCAGTTATATAGATTATCCTCCTTTAATACAGACATCGTTGTGTAAAAGTATATATAAATTAAAAGAATATCAGAGAAGTAAAACTTACAAAAAAACTAAAGAAAAAAAGGGCCCAGACGGCCAATGCCCGTGGTTTATTTTAATTAATAAAATAACATTTAAATATTAAAACAGGTTACATTGAAACATTATAAAATACTGGTTTTACATTAACTACGCATTAAAAAGTGTTTACATACTCATAATATATGATAAAATATAAAAAAATAAACGTTTCTAGTCAGACCAAATGTGCAATGAATAGATCAGTGGCTTTGAAACATACAATTTATTTTTTTAAACACTTTATTCATCCATAGATTTATTCATCCATTAAGATTTCTAATGTATAAATTACTAAAACTGTAGGGTTGCATTTTTGTAGTTTCTATAAGGAGAAACAATTTGAAATAGAGAAACAAGTTATCTTAAAATTTATAAAAAATTGTTTGTACATGGAATATATATTGGCAAAATTGTTATCGGGGACATTTAATAATCCAGTGGGTATGTCTTTTTATCTTTGCGTTTGTTGACGCTAGCCTCAGAAACGTCTACACCCATCTAAGTGCACAGTTGGTGCTATTGTATTTTGGCAAACTTCCCCTAACATTATGTATTCGTTTTATATCAATGGTTTCATAAATAATATCTGATACTGGTTGAAATCCATATTGACAGAGAAAGAGTAAACTTTTGGTGGCGCCTGGGATAAATCAAGAATGGAATAGATCAATCGAAAAGCTTCATAGCATGTTTTATAAATTGAATGATTCTGTGACTAAAACTCGTGATATGAACCATTTAACCATATGCCGAATAAAATAACGTATAAAAGTACGCTTCGATTTATCTACAAAAAACATTTCAAACAGTTTGGAAAATTTTAATTCTTATGACCTTCCTTGTTACAGGTATTGGGTGCTATAATATAAAATACAGTTTGGTCTTAGCGTTGCTTCTAATATCTTGTATTATAGAACCATTAGGATATTCATATATTTTGCCTGCTGCCAAATGCGATTTACAAATGAACAATGCCCAACGGGGTGTTATTGGTTCTATACCATATATTGGTACATTTTTGTTCTTTATTTTATTAGTTTGTTTTTGTCTGCATAATATCACATTTTTTATTTTTGTAAGTGCTAATACCAATTTTACACTTTCACTAGTACCAATTTTAATTTTTAAATCAATTCATTGTACAGAGGTTACGATAATATATGGACTTAGGATATGATTACCTGGATCTTGGCGCTACATTGTCTCGGTTTACTTTCCAGGAATAGTTGTGACTTCATTTCCATGGGGCTATCTGGTGGATACACGAGGGAGGAGGAAGATGGTGGTATATAGTTCTACGGCTGCTGGGGCTTTTGGTGTTATTGCAGCATTTATGCCAGATATTACAAGTTTTACAATATTTAAACTACTAAGTTCTCTATGGTAATAATCTGTTCGTTATTGTAATTTGTATATAATTATTTTCCTTTCCTTCCTTCTATAGGACATTTAATTAAAAACATTTAACATCTTTCGCTGTTCATATTGTTTCAAATATCTGATTCACAAGTATTCATTTTTTAAATATTTTTTTAATCCGTTAAATTTCGTAGTTCAGTGAAACCTTCGACATCATACATTTCATTTTCATTGCATGTTATAGTTATCGGTCGCATTATGGGATAAAAACAAGAAAAGTTGTACTGGATAATAGGAACAATTTTTCATGTTTTCTATGTACTTTGTATCACTAATGGAATTTCAAATTAAATATAATATATAATACAATCTACTATTTACTGAAATAACTCTATGTTTACTTTGATTATTTAAGTGATTACATATTCTTTAACGTGTTCTAAAATAATATTTATTCTTTGATATACATCCTTACATGATTTACATCGTCTGCCTTAGACTTAGAATAAGCATAATTTACTGATGATTGTATACTTTCTAAATTATATATAACAGATTTTATTTGTAACTTATGTATTAAATTTTTGAGTACTTTTAAAAAAATCAAAACTACGTAACTTAGGTTTTCTACCAAAATTAACTTCAAACGGTGTCATATTTATAAATAATAAAGTCTGGAAATAATAAAGTTCTTAGTCTCAGTTCCTAAATCGTACTATGTAAATTTTCCACATTAGGATTTGAGTTATGGTGTTGCGGTGACGTGTTATATGCTAGGTAGGTATTTCACTAGGTACAAAATAAATCAAAAATCAAGATTTCCACTCAACGCGAACTGAAACAATTGATAGAACAAAGTTCTGTCGCGAATCTCACGGCCCTCAACTAATGTTTTCGGATCGGACGGATCTTTTTTGTATCACTTCAATATTTTTTTATTAATAAATTCCATTGTAGGGTAGACTCAGATAATTATTCTCGTTTAGGCAAATTTAAAAACATATTTTTAAGTTTAACTGAACTTAAGTTTAACTGTGCCGTTTCATGTTAAGCCTTTTCTACTTTTTTTTATATACCTAACTATTGTTTTTTTTTTTTTAATTTAAGTGTTGTGTAAAATTTTTATATAAGTCGACTTGTATGGGTAAATTGATTTTGTAAATTTTATATAGTATAGTTATATATTTATTTAATTTGCCTTTATATATTTATTTTATTATATTATAAATATACATAGTTTAATATATTTATTTATTTTTATGTTTATATTATGTTAAATGATAATTGTTCTTAAAACCTCTCCCTGGTGCATATCATCGCGCAAAGTGTTCCAGCTCACTATTCTGACCTTCTCGCATCCTTTAGCTCCGGCGTAGTTGACGGTATACTTATATCTGAAACCTGGTTAAAACCATCGCTTTCTTCTGCTTGCTATTCTCTTCCAGGCTATCAGCTATTTCGCAATGACCGGACTAGTCGGGGTGGCGGTGGCGTTGGTATTTATCTCCGCGATCACATCCCCGCTAGTGTTGTTTTTTGCTCTTCCTCTCAACCCGATGGATCTCTTGAATACCTTTTTCTAGAGTTGACCTTGCGTCATACTAAAACACTGGTCGGAGTTCTGTACTCCCCCAATGATCAGGTGGATTATTTTAGTACTCGGAAGGTGTTTTCGAGAACTTTCGACCTCTGTACGATCACAGAATTTGCATGGGTGATTTAAACACCTAATAATCGTAGAGCTCATCTACTAAAGGCGTTTCACGAGTCCTATAATTTACATCTTTTACCTATGTCTTCCCCCACTCATTTCTTTCCTAATTGTAGACCTTTTCTTGTTGATCTTATTTTTGTCTTTAATCCTATACTTGTTTCTTTGCACGGTCAAATGACCGCTCCGTTCTCCTTTCACGATCTTATTTTTCTATCTTATACAGGTGAGTCATATTGAACTTTCCGATTTCAATAAGGTGTGTATTAAAAACAAAGCGACATGCAGTAAAAATTATTTTACTGTTTGAAAGCACATAACATGCAGTTTTAATTTAGTTGGTTTTAAAAATGATATCCTGTAAATGTCTACCTCCATTGACCACACACTGCTGAAGCCTTTCCCGGAAGTTGTCCATTACTCGTCGAGTCATATTCAGCGGAATAGCATTGATTTCTTCCGTGATTGCAGCCTTCAGTTCATCGATGGTTCGGGGACGATGCGTGTACACCTTTTCCTTCAGGTAACCCCAGAGAAAGAAATCGCAGGGGGTTAAATCAGGTGATCTCGGCGGCCACCCAACGTCACCTCGCAAAGAAATGAGATGACCGGGAAACATTTGTCGCAGGATTTCCATTGAACGCCTGGATGTATGGGCTGTAGCACCATCTTGTTGGAACCAGATGTTATCGTTGTCATGATTCTGCGTTAATTCCTCCAATTTCGGTTTCAGAAAAGTTTCAAGCATGTCGCAATACCGAGCAGAGGTAACTGTGACGACTTGACCATCTTCTTCAAAAAAATAGGGACCCCACACACCAAACTCTGCAATAGCGCACCACACTGTCACTCGAGGGCTGTGAAGTGGTCGTTCGTGTAGGTTTCGTGGGTTATTCTCAGCCCAGTATCGAAAATTCTGTTTGTTGACAGTTCCGGCGAGGTGAAAATGTGCCTCATCACTGAAGATCAAAACAGCAGTGCGGGGGATCTGCTGAATGTCGCGGCATAAATTTGTTCGTGTGTCTAAGTCTCTAACTGTTAATTCTTGCACTACCTGAATCTTGTATGGGTGAAATTTAAGGTCTCTATGCAGTATTCTGCGGACACTACTGAAAGATAATCCTAGTGAAGCGGCATGTTTCCGAACAGAACGCCGAGGGGATTGTTGAATTGAAGCCCGCACTCTATCCACGTTTTCCGCTGACGTTGACGTCCTAATTCGGCCTTGTGGTCTTGTTTTTAATGCTGATGATGTTGCTCTAAAATTTGATACCCAATTTCTGATTGTTGGTCCAGTGGGAATGGGATCACGTCGACCAATAGCAAAATGTAAACGGAACGCACGCTGTGTTGTGATCACGGAGCCGCCATTTTTAATAAACTCTTCAACTACGAACGCACGATGTTGTCCCGACCAAGCCATTGCTCACACTAAAACTGCATGTCATGGCGCGTCTAATGACACCATCCCCACCCTTCTACTCCTTCCCTTTTTCGTGCAACGTCCTTCCAAAACCGGAAAGTTCAATATGACTCACCCTGTAAATAACGTCCTCCTAAGGTTACAGGCAAAATTCTTTTTCAGCGCAATTTTAGGCATATGGACCTTGAACGCTTAAGGGAGGATGTGAGGAACATCGACTGGTCTTCCATTATGTCATCAAATAATATTGACACTATGGTACAATCTTTTACTGCTGAACTGTATACGCCTGCCCCCTGGTTAACACAAGCCATCAAGAATACAATGGCTAAACGAGATAGAGCCAAGTTAAAAAACAAAAAATCTCCTTCGCCAGATAATCTCACTGCCTACAAAAAACTGCGAAACAACATCGCTATTTCCATGATACTATTCAGAATCTTAGTCAAGCACAAGTTTGGAGATTCTTGGAGTCGTTTGGTGTAGGCAAAACCACTGAAACTCGGCAAGTCTCAGTAGACCTTCACACTCTCAATTCCTTTTTCACAACTCCACCAATTAATATAAGTCCCTTAATAAAGTCTGAAACATTATCACTGTTATCACGTCTCGTCCTACCAGACTCCATTCCTTTTACTTTTAAAGCTGTATCGGAGGACGATGTCAAGAAGTGTGTCCACTCCATTTCTACCAAAGCCTTTGGAACTGACAATCTCAGCCTTGAGATGACTCTTCTGGTGTTGGAAAGCCTTGCGCCAGTGGTCACCCACATTATCAACTTTTCACTGTTAAGTAATGTCTTTCCTTCACTATGGAAGAGTGCCTATGTCATTCCATTACCCAAAATATCCAATCCATCCAATGTTGCTGATTACCGCCCCCTATCCATCCTCCCTATTCTATCTAAAATCCTTGAATCTTTAGCCAATAACCAATTTTACTCCTTTCTAACCGCCAATAATCTACTGTGTCCTTTCCAATCCGGTTTCCGTCCTCTTCACAGCACAGTTGGTGCACTGTTGAATATAACGGAGGACATTCGGTGTGCTATGGACAACACCAAGCTCACTGTTTTGGTGTTGTTAGATTTCAGCAGTGCTTTCAACTCTGTGGACTTCGACATACTTCTTGGCACACTTCGTCAATATTTCATCTGCAGCTGAAAGCTGGTTTCGTTCTTACCTCTTCGGCCGCCGGCAAAGTGTTAAAGCTAACGATATCACATCAACATGGCTTAATCTCACTGCTGGCGTACCCCAAGGCGGCGTTCTTTCTCCTCTTCTCTTCTCTGTTTTTAACAATGTTTCTAGAGTCATTACTTCTCCTTTCCATCTGTATGCACATGACGTGCAACTTTACCGTCCTATTAACTTAGATAGATTGCCTGAAGCTATCGTCAGTTTAAATAGTGACCTTGATGCGATTCGAACTTGGGCCGACTTATTAATCCAAAGAAATCTCAGAGTATTATTAGTTACAGTTAAGAATATATGTTTATGTAGTTTATAAATATATAATTCTTCTTCTTCCTCCTGGCATTAATCCCGGCTATTGCCAGGGTCTGCCTTCCTACTGAACCTACTCCACTTTGCACGATCTTTTGCGTCCTCGGTGGTTAGATCATTGGCTCTCATGTCCTGCATCACGACATCCAACCAGCGCTTCCTTGGGCGTCCAGGAGGTCGCGCCCCAGGAACTAGTATAGCAAGGCACTTGCGTCCGACATAGTTCTTAGGCCGGCGCGTAACGTGGCCAAACCATCTCTCTTGGAGCTTATCCGCTATGTCACGGACCCCAAGACTACCTTGAATGAATGTGTTGATTATGCGGTCAGACCGCGTTACGCCGCACATCCATTCCCTTAGGCAAAGCATCTTCATTTCCGTCACGTGAAGCTCCTGAGTGTGCCGAGATAGTGCTGGCCAACATTCGCTGCCGTATAAAAGAACCGGTCGGATGATGCTCTTGTATATCAACCCCTTGAGCTTGGGACGTATGCTGCGGTCGCAGACCACACCAGTGACCTCCCGCCATTTGGCCCAGGCAGCGCTTATCCGGCCTTGGACATCGGGATCGATGCCTCCGGACTCGTGCATAACGGATCCAAGGTACCTGAACTTTTCCGACTTAACGGCTGGTTCAGGACCTATAAGGATGGTGCTCGAGTCCCGGCTCCCGCAGGCCATGTACTCTGTCTTCGACACATTTAGTTTAAGGCCGCCGTTCTCAAGCGTACCCTTCCAGAGGTTCACTTTACGCTCCAGCGTCAGTCGGTTCTCGGCAATGAGTGCTATGTCGTCGGCATACATCATCAGCCATGGAGGCTGGTCCTGGATGTGAGCCGAGACAGTATCGAGCACTACATTGAACAAGAACGGACTAAGAGCCGAGCCCTGGTGAACCCCCACTGTAATCGGGAAGGGTCTAGTGTCGCCAACAGCAGTCCTAACCATAGAAGCGGAATCGTGGTACATGCCTCTGATAATCTCAATATAGGCCTCAGGGATCCCTTTGGATCGCAATGCCCACCAGATACACTGACGAGGCACACAGTCAAAGGCCTTCTGCAGATCTAAAAAGGCCACGTGCAGAGCTCTCCTTTTTTCCCTGTATGCCTCCATCAAAGTTCTGAGGGCGAAAATGGCGTCCATGGTGCCCGATCCTGGCTGAAATCCATATTGAGACTCAGAGACAGTACACTCTCGGCGGAGCCTGAAGTCGATCATGCGCTCGAAGAGCTTCATGGTATGACTCATAAGCTTAATGCCCCTATAACTACCACAATCTTGAACACTGCCCCTTCCCTTGTAAATAGGGGTAATAAAGCTAAGCCGCCACTGATGCGGCATCTTACCAGTGTTCAAGATATGGTTAAAAAGGTCAGTAAGCATGAGCACACCAAGAGAGCCCAACGATTTCCACGCTTCGATCGGAATGTCGTCAGGTCCCACCGCTTTTCCGTTCTTCATGCGTCGAAGGCAATTACGTGTTTCGTCAAGGGTTATTGGGGCAATAAGTCCGAGGTTAGGCGGTGGGTCGTGATGAAGACTGCATGGGTGCTGAGTATTCAGCAACTCCTGGAAGTAGCTTCTCCACCTCTCCTTCACAGAGGCATGACTACAGAGCAGCGTGCCCTGGGAATCTTTGACGCAAAGACATTTTGCGATATCTTGCGTCACTTTATCCCGGGAACGTGCCAGTTTGTAAATGAGCTTCTGCCCCTCCACAGTTTCAAGTTTATCATACAATGGTGACAAACTTTCACTGCGGGCTCTGGCTACAGCTCTTTTACAGGCACGTTTAGCTACTGTGTACTCCAGTCTGTCTTCAGGAGAGTTGGATTCCTGCCACTTCTTAAAGGCAGCCTTCTTTTCACGAGTCACTTCCTGCACCTCGTCATTCCACCACCATGTCTCCTTGTCGATGACACGTCCTCCCCTAGAAAGGCCAAGAACTCGCCTGCCCGCCGCAATGATTGCCGACTGAGCCCGATCCCAAGCATCCTGAGCAGTCTCGGTGTTAGTCGAAAGATCGTGACTTTTCACCTCTGCCAGGAAGTCGGTCTGCATCGGTCCATTCAGCAACCACCACTTGATCCGAGGCCTACGTTTCTCGGCTACTTTCTTCTTCGGAGTGACGTTAAAGTCCATGACAAGAAGACGATGTTGGGCCGTTAGGCTTTCGCCTGGAATGACCTTACAGTTAGTTACCCTGCCCATATGACACCGTCTGGTCAATAAGTAGTCTATTTGAGTTGAGTGGGACCCGCTCTTATACGTGATAAGGTGCTGAGAATTCTTTTGGAAGAACGTATTCACGACGGCCAGATCAGACGCAATACAGGTTCTCAGAATGTTTTCTCCCTCTGCATTGCGAAGACCGTGCCCAAAACCCCCGTGAACACGTTCATACGGCTCAGCAGCCTTACCGACGTGCCCGTTCAAGTCCCCCCCAACTAAGACCACTTCGGTAGACGGCACAGCAAGTAGCACCCCTTCATACTGCTCCCAGAATGTCTCCTTTTCGACCGCGCTACATCCCGCCTGGGGAGCATAGGCACTGATTAAGTTTGTGATAACGCCCTCAATCGAGGGTACTGATTGACCTCGCTCTGGTAACTCGGATCAAGCGGTCGGAGCGACGGTCAACTTCAAGGAGCCCATTCTGAAGCTCTTCAGAAAGTACTGCCGCTACACCGTTTCTACTCGAAGGTGACCCAGCGTATATAAGCCGGTAACCTTGTCCGACGTTACGGAACTTATTGCCCTTCCAGCGAGTTTCCTGGCGGAAAGCACACTGGGCCCGACGTCTCATGAGTACATCTGCGAGTTCCCTGCGTCGTCCGGTTAGAGACCCAATATTCCACGTTGCAAAGCGGAGTTTCCGTCTGGGTACTTGCGTCTTTAACCGTGCCCGTACTTGACACGGTAGCCCTTGCCCACCAGTGCCAATATATAATTGTATAATTGTATTTTATCTATATTTGTCAATATCATGTTTCATCTGTTAGTACATTTTGTTTATTATTTTCTTTTACTGTTAATTGCATTGTACTCTCCCCGCTGTTTTGATAGATATCCACTTCCACTGGTTGGTTGGAAGAGATTTCTTTCAGAAATAAGTCCACCCTTGTCAACTATTTTTTCATTTTATATTACTGTATGTTTGTTTTATGCAATAAAGAATAAAAAATAAAGAAAATGACTGCTCGTCATCATGTATTTTTGTGAATAGGATTTTTAGAAAGTGCATATATTCCATTGCGGCATCTATCCTGGTTTTACCCCATATGTTATAACATTACTCTCCAGAAATAACACTTCGCAAAATGTGCTAGTGCGTGTATATAAAAAAAGTAAAAGCATAATATATTCATTATTAATCATTACATTATTTCAGTATAGCATGCCCAGCAGCAGTACCATATACATTTATAAGTGAAATAATGCCTCCGCGATATAAAGATATAACACTTTCTATAGTAAACGCAATGCAAATATCAGGATCGGCACTGGTTCCACGTAAGTGAAAAATGTAATTTTATTGGTAATATTAATATTTGTGGTTACATATGAAATCATAAATAGAGTAGATAAATGATGTTACTATACACAGAGTTTTTGTTATCACCATTTCAAAAGTTTTAACTACTCTATAAAAACGTTATAAATTTAAAATAAAAGAGATTTTGCCAAAAATGATAAAGTGACTTTATCAAACAAGATAAATAATAAAATTATCGTCGTAAAATAAACGCTATTTGTTAAGAATGACGCACATAGACACGCCACAGGCGCGACACCGCACACGCCTCGTTCACGAAATCGAGTCGTAGGTATTGGCGCTGAAGTTGAACGTTGATTAGGTTTATTGTAGAAAATAGGTAAAATAGAACGAGAGATATCCCTTTCTCGTTTTGTTATGTTTTTACCGAATAATAGGTGTTTACGTTATTGCTCTCTATTAGTAACTGCATCACACATAATACAGTAGGGATAAAAATCGTGAAATGTCAAAGCAAATCCTACGTCTAAACTGTTCAGGAATCTTGATAATTTTTTTAGGTATGAGTTTGAAATAGTTTTGCCCATGTGCTGCTTCCGTTATAGGAGCGCCATCCATCCTATATTAGCGCTTCCATCCTATATTACCTTTGTGAAAAAATATTTCTATTCTTGACTCGACAATATAATTGCATGGTAATACTAGACAGTATTTCAATCTCCGTAAGTAAAAAGTGGAATGAGTTTGTCAGCTTCTAACTCACAAACCAAACCTGATTTGAGTGCAATCCAAAGAATTAACTCTTCGTTCTTAATTACTCTTCGAACGTTCTTAATTAATTTGGTGATGAAAGCTTTCATCACCAAATTAACAAGTAAGTAACAAGATTCCGAAAATTAAAAGCTTAGAAGTTTAAATTTGGTATTATTTAAATTGTTTACTATTTAATAATAGTTTTTTAAACTAATATATTTTTCAGTGCTAGCATGGGTATTTCTTCCATTAAACTTCAAAATTAATTTTGGACTATATGATTTCCGACCCTGGAGGTTATTAACGCTTATATATTCACTGTTTTTTATCATTAGTGCTATTTTGATGTCTTTTGGACCTGAAAGTCCGAAATATCTAATTTCAAAAGGAAAACATGATGAAGCCTTGCAGGTGTTAAAAATAATTTATGCAGGAAATAAAAGAAAGTCGCTGGAGAGCTATCCTGTAAATATTAAATTCAACATAATATATGTCTATGTTTCAAATTATGTATTGAAAAAAAGGATAAAAAGGATATAAGTACTGGTTCTGAGGTCACCCGACTTGAGCTATTATAACTACATTAATAACAGCGAAATTTATCTTTGTTGTAAAAAAAATGTTCAGCCATTTAATACTAATGATCACCATTTTAATACTACGGTACTTTGTATTTACATTAAAAAATATTTATAACAGGTCAAAAGTCTAAAGATGCTGGATGACATTCATAAGGAAAAACTAACGTTTTTAAATTCATTTGTTATTCAAACGAGGTCTTTGTTAAAGTCACCTTATTTAAAATGGTTGGCTTTAAATGGAATTCTGTTTTTCGGTGTTTTTGCTACGTAAGTAAAATGTAAATATACCTATATATCAAGAAAATAGAAATGATGACTTTGTGAGACGCTGTACTTTTTTACTTTTTTAATCCTTAATTCCCATAAAGAACTAAGCAAGTTTTCATTTATTCCTTTCTTATATTTACAACAGAGGAAATGGGCTCTATATGTGGCTACCAGACATTCTAAATAGAGTCCTGATGGGAAGCGGCAATGGCGGCGTTACTGCTTGTGAAGTCATAGCCCAAAGGCTTAATGAGGTATATTTATTTTATTTATTTCAGAAAAGAAACCAAAGCAAACGAAAGCAGTTAATGAAGATTAATATAAATGTTATTATTATAATATAACCAAAATATTATCTATAATTTATTTATGATATATTTCTATATTGATGTGTACTTCAGCATTGTTTTGTTTCCTTATAGACGGCATCAGATTCCGCAGCTTGTGACGATTCTATAGAACCGACCACTTTCATAATAAACACAATAGCTAATTTTACGTGCGCATTTATAGCTTTAATTGTAAGTGGCACAGTGAAGCTGATTGGGAAGAAAACTCTACTTATTTTGGTATTCATCGTTACAGGCATATTTTGTATTTTAATTAATTTCGTTACGCAAACGATACTGTTCGCTATACTCCTATCATCTGTGCCTCTCCTGGGACTCACAATTGGCCCTATAAACGCATATTCTGTGGAAATATTTCCTACAAATTTAAGGTAAATATTGCATTTGGTACGTTCAAATGCAAACACATAATATATATTATAACATTTTTAATCAGTAAAGTATACCTCTACTTAATTATAAAACTATGATTTACATTCAAAATTTAGATTTAGATTAATCCATTTTTACCATTAATTTTACATAATTATGTGTTTCAAAAATATAAATCATAAATTTATTGAAAACTCATATTTGTAGAGGAATGGCCGTCAGCCTTACAATGATGGTGGGTCGCTTCGGCTCTATAGTGGGAAGTAACGTGGCCGGAGCACTTATCAACGCTTCTTGCGAAGCAACATTTTACTTATTTAGTTCTTCATTAATCGGTCAGTATATATATTCATTATACTATCTAATCATATCGATGTTATCTCTTCTATTTGTCTTTTTTTAGTAACTATTTAAAATGACTAACTAGGAGGCCAGTAGTGGCGCAGGGCACAAAGTGTGTGGCAAAATCAACTGGTTGTGGGTTCGATACCCGCTCGAGGAAAGGAAATATTTAATTTAATGTATATTTTCATTTCTTCGCCGACACGACGGGCAGCGTTGAGTTCCGCCACTCAACACGTAATGCCTCCAGAATTCGGTGGAAAGTGGGGAACGGAGGATCTTAACTCGAGGTTCTCTCTGCCTACCTATTCATTTAAAGTGAACATGAATATGTAATTTTATAACATAATATATTAATATGCATATGTTTTATTTATTTACAGCTTGTGGATTATTATCATTTTTACTTCCGAGATCGAAGGCAAGTACAAAGAAGCAAAACCTACAAAAGATGACCCACCTCTAAGTCGCAATGGAACTAAATTTTAATATTAAAAATAAAATTATATACATTGACGTTTTTTTAAATTGTTAATATAAATGAAATACTTTTTAAATAAAAATCTGACTACTTTAATCATTTCTTTAGCCTTGTAAATAAAATCAAATCTTTTTAAAATTCAATGGGAATGTGGATATAATATATAATTTGTTTGTTGTTTCCATTCTAATTAATTGAAGAAGACTAGGAGAAAAAGGTCGAAATTATAAGTTCGTGGATTGTTCATTTACAGGTGTAATAACTTTAAAGTAGTACATGAAAAAACACATAAGATTTTGTAATTTGAGTTATACATATATTTTGTTAGAAAAAGAAAGTTCACCACAACTTTAAATATTAAATATCTATTCAAATAGTTAAAACTTTCTTAAAAATCAACAGCTTATCATATAAATCAGCCACAATGTAACAACCGTTCTAGTAAAAATAAACATTACCATTTTTTATTAGATGGCAAACTTTACTAAATATATTTTTTTACTTCCAAACCGTACCAAAATCAATACTTTATTAAAAAAACGTAATTTTTTAACGTAGCATAATTTGAACCTGCGCCTCTTTAAAATCGTCCAAATGCTAAAACCACCATACATTCTCGACAAGCTACATAGAAATTCTTATACGCTTGTTACTACTTCTTTATTCTTAGCAATATTTACTAAAATAATTTAGTCAATTATTATTAACTACTATACTTTAACTGCTTTCGCTAATAATACTGCCTGCAACAGAGCCAGGGTTAGTCCAGATGTTGGCGTCGTTGCTGCCGACGTCGGAGTAGGCCGGCCTCGCCGGTATTATCGGGGAGCGCGTGCACACACTGGAAATTACTCGTTTGTATAAAAATTCATATATTTCTTTATAATTGTTAACGATTTTGTAGGATAGATGTATAATAATATGTAAAAACGGATGTGATGGTTGTTGGTTCAAATCTCACTTTTGGGAACGTTTAACAATAAATTGGGGTTGTGTGTTTTAAATTATTCTATCAATGCATCTTACCTTATAGAGTAGAGAATGGAGAGCTTAATGTGGTCATTGGACCTTTTTATAAATTCAACTTATTGGTGATATATAATAAAAGAAATTGTGTTGAACAAGCGTGTAGTCGAATTAAATTCGGGGAAATTAAATATTTTTTTATATAGTCACTCGGGTAACTAGTAAAAAGACAAAGCACAGCGTTGAGTTTCGCCATTCAGCACAGAATGCTTCAAAAATTTAACTGTGCATGATGAATGTAATGTCTTATCACTAGGTTCCCTCTGCCTACATTTTATAAATGAATGATGAACTTCATGCAATTTGCAATAAGTGAGTCGTAACATTTGAACAGTGTAAGATGTCCTCTGAAGAAGGCTGTGAAGCTCGAGGCAGGATCACAATGCCAAAATCCTTTTTATGGTTATAAACTTGCCTTATCATGCTTTATAAATTTAAGAAATTACTAAAATGTCTGCAGTAATGTCTAATACTAAATATAACAATGTGTTTGCAAATTGAAGAAAATTTCTTAATAAATAAGAATTTCATAATATGTAAGAATAATTTTAAGTAATTTTATTAAAATGGATCGTGCGTTGTTAACTTAAATACTGACCTGAATCAGCCCTGTCCAAAATTCCTATAAAATTTTTAAATAATAATGAATTTATTCTCAAGGAATAACATATTTAATAAAGAACACAAGTTCAATACAATACTGCACTCGTAAATATTCTTACCACCGAATATAAAAGGAACTTACGTATTAACATCTTCCAATTTCTTCAATAGCCTCTCGTTCTCTCTGCTCAACAACTCTTGGTCTCTTAACAACTGGTCTCTCATAACGAATAGCTCTCCGTTCTCCGTCCTCAACGCTGTATTCTCCGCCATGTGTATTTGCACTAACTCCACTAATTCACTTTGGGGGAGAGTGTAGAGTTTATTTTGTTCTAACTGTGTTATGCGATTCCTTTGATCTGGTAGAAAAAAATAGTGAGAAGTATAGTAGTCCATGACATATTGGACCTTTAACAATAATACTTAAAATATTTTGAACGTTATATTAATAACGAATATCCTCATACTTTGGCCACACAGCTCGCAGACTATCTGATAATCTCGACAAACTTATTGTTATTGGCAAAGGAGACGCGATGGTCTGATGCCGTCAAGGGAATTATTGGACTCCCCATTATTAATGCTTTAAGCCAAGCTGAGGACTTGGACTAGGTTCTTATTGTGTTATTACTAGTTCTAAGAAATGACAAATTGTTGAATGAAATGAAATTCCCTTCAGTGGACATCGAACCTACAACTGTTTGTAACCAAGTGCTATGACCAGCGTAGCGTAGACCATAAAGTAACAGTAAAATAATAAATAAAAGACTTACTATAATCCACATTATAATCGCTGTGCACGTCCAGAGCGGTGCGCAAGTGTTGGTTCTCAGCTTGTAACGCCTCCACTTCCCTTTTCAAACTTAATATTAGAGCGTCTCTGGCATCCTGTGGATATTTACAATTAAAAAATAATGTTCTTTTAAATGTCTAGTCTATCAATAATAATATACGTACCATAATTTATATTACGAACTTTTTTTTTCAATAATATAATCTTGTATTACATATTGATGACGTAAGTTGGTATAAAGCAAGTTACTATATGTAAAATAGATGTGAACAATATCAAAAACTTTTTTTAGAAAACGTATAAAAAAATTAAACTCAGCGGCATCTACTTAACTGTTATAGTAAAATTTGTGTGACTCATTGTGGAATATCACTAAAAATATTAAAAATTATATTACAAGTAATAATTTATTTATAAAAAAATATTACCATTTTGACAATGGGCTTAGACTTTATCTTCTTGGCTCTTGCTGCGTAGCGCAATGTATTGATAGTTTCGTTTAAATTAGACTTCGTAGGTGCTATACACGCGATCTAAAACATGTAACTATTCATCATAAAGTTTTAATATATTTTTATATATATTTCATACATTTTTTTTAAATAATTATAAATCTAGAGATAACATAGCATATCTCTATTTTTATAGTCTCCGATTTTATAGTCTCACAAGGTTTGGCGTAAACAATTTTTGAGTGCGTTTTTTAAACAAATAATATAGCAATTCAATCTTTTTAAAAAAATCTTTACCATTAATGTAACGCCATTCCCTGATAAGCTATCAGCTAGGAGTTTAGTCAATTTGCTGTCCCGGTAAGGAATATGACCTTTCTTCTTGCCATCACTCAGTTGTGCTATACAGTATCCTAGAAATTTAATTGCATTTTAGCGAAATATTATTAATATTTAATCTGATTTATTCCAACTTTAAAAACCGGGATTCTGGCTTATTGTAAATAGGAGCTAAAGACCTTAAGAATAAAAGAAAGAATATAAAAATCGAATCGATAATAAATTGTTATAAAAATGAAAACATTTATATGATTTAAAAAAAAGAAATCAAAATTTTATGATGTAAAAAATATATTGTTAGTTCTTGTTCCTTTCTTTTCTATCTACTATACATAGTCATAAATTTTAGCTTGCAATATCCTATTACAAATAAAGACAAAGCGCGTTATTTATCCATTTTGAGCTGCACGCTGTATCCCGCACGTGGCTACGACACTTCCGTTTTCCACTATAAGTCAATTACTTTTAAGCTAGCTACTACTAGCTATTATTAGTTTAAATCTAAATTTATATCTAAACGAACAATACTAATACCTACATATTTACTTACCCAAAACCATAAGACTCCTATTAATATTATTAGCCTCTTCCAAAGTCTTCCCGGTGCTGTTCGTCCGTTTGGTCATCTCGCTCCCGGCGAGGTCCACGAAGTTTATTTTCCCGTGAGTCGGGGGTAGCCCCTCGGTGGTGTCGCGACGTATCCGCACGGACAGCATCGTGTGTGACCGCGACGAGTGCGGATTCATTGAGTGTGTGCCCACTGCTCGGTTGCGCATACCTGTGTATATTTTTAGGTTGTAAAGGATTTAAATCTGTTTAATCTTGAAAAGCAAAGCTTTGGAATGCAATTACTTTCACGGAAATTCGTGACAAATAGGTTTGGCAGATAGACAAAACTTTAAAAAAAAACTATAAAAAGGAAATAACTATTACCCTCTTCTAACACAGCAAACAGATCGTCCAGCTCCTCACAGTCAACAGTAAATTGATTTTCGACGTAAAAACTTCTGCTTTCCTTCGACCAGCGCACCTGAAGCGGCTTCCTTGAGCTACCCGGATTAAGTAAGTCTATTACCTGAAAATTATATTAAATATGGATGTACATTATATTATTATATGAAATAAATATTCAAGAAAATATATTTAATATTAAAATCATACATCTTTAGTTTAATACTTTTCCCATAGAGCAGGATAGGCAGAGGAAACCTACTGTTAACTCCGTTCTCCGTTGTTTCCGAGACATTGTGTTTAAGTGGTGGAACTTAAGTCTGCGCTTTGTCTAATTACCGGAACGTGGAAGTTAAAATAATCGGTTTTCACGAATAGGATTTGCCACGACAGCCTCAATCTGCCTATATTTTTTATAAAAATCAAGCAATAACAACATAGTAATTACATTTTACTATTTCCTTACCTTTTCATTATAAATTTCTAGAAAGGAAGCTTTTAAAATGAAGTGGCACTCCGGTCGATCTCTGATTAGTTGGAAGAGATATACGAAAGATCGTACTACAAGCCCGTGCTCTGGAGAAAATGGGCTCGCTCCACTTTCAACCTGAATTAATAATAGACATGATACTTATGATCTTATACATATATGTCGTATGTAGCAGGGTAGGTACAGAATATAAAACTAAGACACTCAGTTCTCAATTAAATTAACCATTTAAAAACCATTGTGTGTGGAGTGGCAGCACTCAACGCTATGACATGGACTGTTAATTAATTTTCCCGAATAGAAATCCAACTCACAACCGTCGCGTTTACACCCAGACGATGTGCTGCTCCGCTACGAAGTAATTGTCACAAGCTGGCCAGGGAAATAAAAATATCATAATTACTTATAACATTTATACACTAAGTTATTAAAAAGTTACTATCTTTACGCAAGTTCTGTATTGATAGCCCAAAACGTAAATAATACTTTGAACTTCACAGGTTTCTTCATGAAATTTAAAATAAATAGACGTTCCATTTATTTGCAAAAAATATTAAATATTTCATTTCCCGAATAGAAATCGAACCCAAAACCGTCGCATTAACAGGCATACGCTTGTGCGCCTGATATACGACGGATTATAAGAAACGACGGCGGAAGATTAATATTGCTAAATAGAACGTTCTAAAAGTATATGTTCCTTGGTTCTAAAGAACATGCATGAATATACCTACTTATATGATTTATATGTAATATGTAAATATCTTTTTTCTGAATCGGGATTGAACCCATGATCTGGCTTAGAGTTCACTAAGATAATATACAATTTGAACCTTTGCTAAAAAAATAACTAAAACATTTATATTTCTTTGTTTATATAAATAAACTTAGTAATTTATTAATATCACTTCATTTATTTCAATTTCATTCGATGACGCGCGCTGACAATTCAATACTTTTAAGTGATTGAAACATTATTATAGCGCTTTTTGAAGGATAATGTAGGTCATTTTTATTTTCACTTACAGCTTTGGTCGAGGCTATGATAACTATCAATAAACATTTTGATTATATTCTAATATTTTTAGTGAGAAAGCAAAAATAACTTAGGTATATTAAATGAAGTACCACCATTTTTTTAAATATAATATTTTATCGACACTACATTGGGTGCTAGAATCAATAGAATCTAAGGCAGAGAGACATGAGAATAATCTTAAGATTTTCCCAAATGTGCCATTACAGTGTCAATGATAATAACACTTAAGTAATCAAAATTCGATTGTTATAACATAGTTTTAAGACCCTTAAGAGTTTTCTTATTTCTTTAGGTAATATATGAACCAACAATAACTTTCATTAAAAGAAGAGTCGTATCGCTACCACAGACTCATATAGTCGTTAAATGTTCGCTTATTAAGCTTGTACGGGGTGGTGGGGGTTAAGCCATCCCCTAATAGCCGTAAATCGTGATACGTGGACAGTAGAACACAATGTGTTACGTCACGCAAACCTTTTACTGTCATAACTCTAAAATGAAATTACAATGTTTGTGTCCTAATGATTCAACATAAATAAAAATGAAAACGTTACATAATATTATATTATTTTGCTTATCGATAATGTATGGACAATTGTTTTTTTGTTGCAATTTATTCTGACGTAGCTCACATGACTGTAAAGTTTCATTTAAATTAGTTCAGTAGTTTTTGTGTCAAAATGAAACAAACATTCACCCTCACAAATTTTCACATTTATAATATTAAAGTATAATAATTTATGTGTATGTGTAATAAAGTATGTGACTGTAAACGAGTCGATGGTACTGAGTTTGATTCCCGCTTCGGGAAAGGAATTATTTAACATTTCCATTTCCTCCCTCTGCTAACAAGGCAAAGGTGTGAGTTTCACCAATAAACATGTAATGCCTCGAGATTTTGTAGCATTAGGTTCCTTCTGCCTACTCTGCTATATGCGAGATACAGCAGGTAGGTATAAAAGTATAATGAATACTTAAATATAAACTGAATTATACTAATTACTAGAAAAAAAAAATATAGTTCCAACATAACAAAGTATTAACACGTACATTAAATGTAAAAGTTGATAAAATAATATCTATCTATATCTATAATCTATATGCAGTATTTAAACAGACGTGTGTAAGTCAATCGATCCGCCCGTAAGGTTATGGTGTTCACATGATTTTTTAATGGCGAGCACTATTTTGTATCACTGTATTTTGTGAGCAGTGTCGTAGCTCCGTTAATATGATGAGATAAATAGCAGAAAAGAAGTAATAGGTTCTTTTTCTGGTTTCTGGGGTATTTTTATTTTCTATAAAAAAGTTTTTTTAAAAATATAATTTCGTTTTTCTATCACTATATACATATAACTGTTTTATTTGGCTATGATTTTTTTATATTTACACATATTCAATCTCAAGTAGATTAGGAAACGTTTTACAGTAATTTTATTCTTGGTTTTCCTAAAGAGACAATAAAAAAATATATCGCTATATTACAACCTAAAATGAATTAAAAATCTCTACTCACAAGTCCCGGTGGCCCAGTTAAAGTGTGTGTCTTTCCGCTCCCAGTTTGTCCGTAACAGAACACTGTACAAGAAAACCCTTCTACCGCCATTTCCAATAAACGTTTTATGCCGGAATATTCAAGAACATCTTCCTGAAAAATGGATATAAGTTCTATCGAAATATATTGGGATTGTATCAAATAGTAGATATATTATGTACCTATGTATACAAAATATTTTATTTTAAAAAGAAACCTTACATCAAGAAAAGAACTATAGTATATATAGTATATTTTAATTTAATTGAATAGCAAACACTACAGAAGTCTTTAAAAAAAAAACTAATATACGAGGTCTTGCCAATTATCACGCAGTGGCTCTAATCCCGTTCGGAGGAAACGAGTCAAAACGCGGCGTTGAGCACCGCCACTCAACGCGCAATGTCTTCAGAATTTGGCGGAAAGTGGGGAACGGAAGTGTATTAATGAAAACGGAATGTTATAACTCTAGGTTTCCCCTATCCTCTGCCAGGATACAGCGTGAAGCTAAAAAAATCGATATCAAATGTCCACTGTTACTGAAAAATGAAATCAAATAATTATTTGATTTACATAAGTAATTACAATATACTTACTTGAGTAGCAGCGGGTTCGAATACGACATTATAAGAGAAAACCTTAGGTTTTTGTCCCGGTACTGTTCCTTGACAAATTATTTGACCTTTGCCAGGAAATTCTAACATGTGTCTCTCCCGAACGGAACGCTCCTTTTCGTTTGTTGGTCGGACTCTGCGTACGGTAAAAATAGTTCTAAATAGGTTAAGGGTATTTCTAATATAGAAAAATAAATTATAATTCACCCATTTTGTTTATGTATATTTTCAATATTTTAATGTTTTATGGAATATCTTTAAGATAATCCCAGCTTTTAGTTGCCTTCATCCAAGGTCTCTTTTCAATACATTATTAGTACTTATATGATGTCATTGTGGTGCGCTCTGGCTTAACAAAGTGCGTCCTTGAGATTCGTCATTCGAGGGAACGCAGATAACTAAATGTCTTGATTCTAGGTTTCTTCTGTCTAACCTGCTATATGCAGGATAAAGCGTGAAGTTGGATAAAGCACTTACCTAACAACTACATTGATATTGTCTTCATCTACATTAAGAGTGGCGGTAGAGCCCTGCAAACTTCGGTCGACGCTGCCTGCTCTACTGCTTCCACTGTAAAATATATATTTTTATTATGTCCGTTAGTTACTGTATTTTTGAGGCCAGCGTGACATAGCGGCAGCGTCTGAGTGTAACTCGGCGCCTCCAGAATTCGGCTAGAAGTGGGGGAACGGAAGTGTCTTAATGGGAGCGAAATGTCTTAACACTGGATTTCTAGGTTCCCTCTGCCTAAAAAATTACTAGTTTTTATATAATATTCACTAATAGAATCAATCACTTCCCATTCCTTGTTTTTAGGTATAAAAATATAAAAACTAATACTGTAACTTGAAATTTGCATACATATTATCATTGTTTATTTTGCAAATTGTTCTAATATTTTATTCAAGATAACAATCGATTTTGCCAAGCGTTCGTAGAGACATACATATTGTGCACAAAATAATATAGTATATTCAAAACGTTGAAAACATTGATAGACAGACATTTTGCCTGCCAATGTCTGTCTGTAAATGTGGCGGTTGTGAGTTTGGTTCCTACTTTGCGACAGTGTAAGAAGACGAGACATTCGTAACTTATTTTTTTTTTACACTAACCAAAAACAACGTAGAGTGAAACATAATATGACGCTTACAATTCACATGTTTAGAGATAGACATTTAAAAGTTATATTTAAAAGGCAATTACTGATACACGGTTTACTTGATTGCTGTACGTTTAGTTTTTTCAAAGTCAATAATAAAAAATATTTGTTTATTTTACTTTCAAAACCTCTATGCTATTCGTAGGTAATATTTGTATTTCGTTTTCTATGTAGGTCGTGGTAGGCCGTCATAGCGCAGAAGCAGTCTGCAAGCGCGACGGTTGAAGGTTCAGTTCGTACTAGAGGCAGTTATTTTAATTTCCTCGCTCAGGTAAAACGACAAAGCGCGGCGTCGACTTCCGCAATGCGAAACGTAATGTTCCTGAAATCAGGCAGAAAGTGTAGAACGAAAAGCCTTAAGTACTTTTTCCTGCCTACCCTGCCGATAAAGCGGGAAGCTAAAAAAATGTACCGTGAACAGAGAGACATTTCCGTCCACTACTTTCCGGTATTTTTAAGCATTGTCAAATATATATTAATGTAAATCATTTAAAAGAACAAATAGTTTTTAGTTTTATGCATTTCACGTGTATAATCACTTGGCCAGAATTACTTTATGTGTGGTAAGACATTATCCTACAATCAATCCAGTACTTTAATAGAAAAGATTAAACAATATCTATGATAATGCATGCATTAGCCTTCAGTTTCAGATTGGTATCTCTTTTCCAGTTTACAAGCTGTTTGTATATTCAAGTAACCGCTTCCTGCAAGTGACAGCTTATTTCGTGTATCGTCCGAACAAAATGGCTGTCTAAGGTCAAGGTTCTCCCTAAACACATACTCTTATATAATAAAATACATTAATGTATTTAGGCCAGTCATGGTGCAGGGGCACAAACGTGTGAGTTTAAGCGTGACAGGTCGTGGGTTCGATCCACTCGAGAAAATGAAATATTTAATATTCTCATTTCTTCGCTCTGGTGTCGAGGCAAAGTCACTCAACACACAATGCCTTCAGAATTCAGCGGAAAGTGGAGAGCGAAGTGTCTTAACACTAGGTTCCCTTGGCATACCCTACTATAAAACATAAAAATAAAAATAAAATATTACTTACGTTTTCTAAAGTAATAAAAACCAAAGTTACGACGAATGTTTATTAGTGTTTTTTTTTAAACAATTTTTTTCAGTTCAGTTCAGTTACTAATTAATAGCATTANAAAGAATGTTGTTGTTAGAAAACGTCACCCAAAATGAGCTTGCTTAACGCATCTCTCTATTGAAAACTGAAAATAATTTCATAAATATAGTTAATAAATATTCATATAGTTCAAACGGGCGTAGCCGCGTTCGGGTCCACTAGTAAAACATAGAAATAAAAATAAAATATTACTTACGTTTTCTAAAGCAATAAAAACCGAAGTTAATGACGAATATTTATTAGTGTTTTTTTTTAAACATTTTTTTTCAGTTCAGTTCAGTTACTAGTTAATAGCATTACGATTTATTTTTTTTATAATTAAGAATTATTGTATTTATCAAAAATGGGATAATTATACAAAAAGAAATAATATTTTTAAAATTATTTTCGAGACACAATAGTAGTTTTTATCGACAGAGATCTAGATATAAAAATACCTAATGGAATATTGATTTCTAATTGAAATAGTTATTTCTTAAAACAATATAATATTTATTTACATATAAAATAATAAAAATAAGTATTTATATTATAATTGTCAATTTCATTTGTAGAATAAAAGATTAGAATTCCTTTTGTCCATTTACAAATACAGCTCAAGGTCTTCTTTTCAACATATTTATTTTGTTTAGTATTTTAGTACCAGGTATCTGATGGTAGTACCATTAAAAGGTTTAGGATATGTTATAGAGTGAGTAAAAATTCTACACTTTATATTAGAGTAAAAAGAATTAAGAATCAAGGTCGTCTTAACAATCATATTCAATATTCATCAATCAATCATAACAATAATTTCAGGGGTGATTTTTTTGTTAAATGAAACATATATTTTATAGGTATCTATATAATTTAATGTAGAATAAAGTTTGTTTTTATAAGTTTCTAGTTCTTTTAGAGTCAAAAAACCACACAATGTGACTAGCAAGACCACGAATTTTAAATACCTCCCCTGTATTTATCACCTTAAGGTATAAGGTGTCAACGTCCATCTATTTTTTTAGCTAAAGCGAAATATTCAATAATTTTTAGTGATACTGGTCCAGTTGCCTACCACTACTATATCAAAATAAATTCCTCGTGCTTCAAACCTGGTACCATCGATAATGTAAGTTTAAGAATAAATAACAAAAAATAAATTTAAAATTAAGATTTATTTTTTATTTAATATATTTAATGATGACACTATTTTGAAGACAATAGCGATCGGAGGATTTTCGGCTAAGGAAAATAATTGCTCGGCGAACATATGAGGGTCGCAACGTTATACAGCCAATTAAAAATACTATAGTACGTACTACACATGTATTGATTGTAAAATAGTTAAGTAGCTTGTTGTAGGCAAATTTTTAGCAGAATATTTCATGTTTATAGCTAAGTTATTAATAATCGAGTAATTTCCTATAGTTGGTATTTAGTAGTACCTAATATAGCAATTTCACAGTTTTCCTTTATAGCATTATGGTAAACAGAGTACAGAGATAAACAGTAGTGTTAAGACTCTACGCTCAACACTTTCTGTTCAACGTTCAAAACTATATTGAGTGGTGGACCTGATCGCCTCACTTAGTTTATCAAATGAAAATTCCCCTGAGTGGGTATCGTACTCATACCCATAACTACGTTTACAGACAAACGCTGTCCAACTGCGTCATATAAAGTATTATATATATATATATATTGAATACTCAACGGTTACAAGGCCGAGAATTACATGAGTTTAACTTTATTTGACTATATCAATTGTAGGTCATTAATTTTGAGTTAGTGTAATTTAACGTCACGTTTTTGGACTAGATCAGGATTTTAAAAGGAAATTTAAAAAAAGTTAATTAGCGCTTTAGGTATCTTATATGTAGAATATACGTACACTATCTACAGTGAACGATTAAGCAAATTGTCAGGTTCGCGTGTCGATGGCCGAAGTGCTAGCTAGCAATGGGGCGAACTGATTGCCTCCATTAAATATTTACTGAGGACTCTCACTTGACTTCAATTGGCGGTGAAGATTGATCGAAGTCATTTCTACGAACTTGAAGCCTTTTTGTTTTTGTTTTATTGGAATATTTTTCTAGTATCTATTTTTGTTGTAATTAGGTGTTATCAATGTAATAGAACCCAAAAAATATTTTTCAAAAATATTTCGTCTGTTCGTATGTGCATTTCTACACGCCAAAGGGTTCTCAGAAAAGGCTTAACCAACTTAAATGCAGTTTTCATTATTGCATTTTATAAAGTAAAGTTTTCTAAGAGTATATTCGGCTACCACCGTTTCATAATGAAAAAATCACCCACTAAACCACAACGCTAATAAGAAATTTATGTTAGTACCTAATTATAAATTATAGTGAATATTACCTGCCATTTCTCGATCTGCTTTTAACACTATCTTCATCACTCCACTTTCCAAGAGCTGGTAGTACTAAAGAACTACCGCCTTTAACAAGATTAGCGCCTGGTTGTTCTGTGCTCCGAGCTTTGCGAGCTTTCAACTCTTTACCTGAATTTTATTAAAATATCATAAGAACGCTAAAAATACAAAAAATGTGTACATTAAGTATATGTTTAATATTTTTTTTATAAATATTATTTCTAATCTAGAAGAGATAAATAAGTCAATCGATTCTTTAGAGACTTTATTTAGAGACTTTATAGAATAAAACCTGATAACGGCCATTTCTTGCATCGACAAAGAACGAGCACTTACCGCATCTAGTAGTAGCTACCAATGTATCGGCACTCTTAGAAATATTTCTCGATAAAGCTGAAGGAGGTGCTCTCATAGGCGTCGCTTGACGATGATTATAAATCATATCCCTCGATGGAGGTTGGAAGATGTGTAGATTCTTTAAATCCATTTTTCATACCACTAATGGTTTATGTAAATGTGCAATACACTTAATTTGTTCATTATTATAAGGTCCTCGTTACACATTAATTTATTAACACATTATTGTTAGGTTGTCGCGATATTTTTGCTAACTGCCCTGATAATTTAGTACTTATACGAGTTTTCACATGCGGGTTAGGTTAATTTGTTTTTTATAGTCACAATACATACATGTTTTGTTTTCCATTTAACGATCACTATTTATAGGCATTTCGTAATTGTAATATAGAATACACTTTTTTTAAATTATCACTATTCGCAAAAATATTTGCTGAAAAATATTAGCAATGTAGGAATTCTGGATCGAAGTAAATGTCTATTTTACATGAATATTTTTTCAATAACTAATTAAAATATTATGAACTATTGTAGTATGAAATGGCGGGAATAATATATTTTACAATATGGCGACGCGAGTGACATCAAAGCGCGCGAGGCACGGACTGAATATGTTTCAGCTTTTGAAGTTTCATAAAGCTTTCGTTAAATATATACTTGCTATAATATAATGCAAGTACTTATAATAATTAAATCTTTGGTTTAATTTATTTAATATCATTTTAAATGCATGGCGATCTTATATTGTTGAATTTAAGAAAATTTTAATTTAGTTAGATCTGTCTATAAAAGATATTAGCAGTAAAAAAAAATAAAATTACACACTTTAAAAAATAAAAAAAGTGTAAATATAGCAATAAATGATAATTTATTCGTTTTCTTACTTTAAACAAAGACAAAAAACGAAATTTTAAATATTTACGTTGGAATTTTATGTAATCAGACAACCATAACTTATGCAAAATATGTTTTTTCAATTTTGTAGTCTAATCTAATTTATTTTATAATTTTTATCCTAATATTGTAGAAAATGGTTCAAATAATAAAAAAAATAATGTTTATTTTACATATTATGTCATCGCAAATTTTGTTGTTTTGTTAATTATAAATAAGAATACTTTTAAGACTCTCCCTTCGAAATAAATCAAAAAATTTGAGTGACAAAACGATTGGATTGTACAATGTACATAGTTAATGTCTAGAAACATCAAAGGCTATACTGAAGACTAAATTGGATCTATTGTCGATAATGTTGTTGCCAGTTCTGTTTATTTATTATGATATAAAAACTATATATATTTGCATTTTATTAAAAAAAACACGTTAAAAATGTCAATGTGTCAAAACACTACTTTCCCATGATTTTTCACTTCTTTCATCGATTTTTGTGTTTAATATAAAACACAGTAAAATTTAAATATTAATATTTTAAATAATAAATTGTTTACATTTACTAGGAGCTGTACGTAGGAGTTATTGAATCAATGTTTGGAAATAATCATTAAGTATATTATTATCGTAAAATTGTAAGGGTGTCTATAATGGGGTAGCGTTTGTTGACCCGCACCTGTCCGTATGTCTATTTTACGTAAATTGAATTTCGTTAGCTAAAAAAATATTCTTATAACCATTTCATGTTAATTAATTTGGTATATAACGTGTATAAATATATGTAATATTTATTATAATTTTAGGTAGTGGCTTAAAATATAAAAAGTAAAGTAAATTACCAATCTCCTGTTAGTCTCACGCATCTTTTTATAACGCAGTTTAGTAGAAAAAGATATTTTGAAGCTGTATCTCACATAACAGCAGAGGAAATATAGAACCCGAGTGTTGAGGCCAGTTATGGCGCATGGACACAAAGTGTCACTGTAAAACCGATTGTTTGTGGATTCGATCCCCACTCGAGGAGATGAAATATTTATGAAAGCACGCCTCCTGCATTCGGCGATCAGTGGGTAATGGCGTGTCTTGGCGCTGTTTCCGCTGCCTACCCTGCTGTGTGCGGGATACAGCATGAAGACATTCCATTGTCCATTAAGACACTTCCGTTAACCACTTTCCATCTTATTCTTGAGGTATTGGAGAGTATCAACTCAACGCCGTGTTTTAACTTACTAAAGCGAAAAATTAACAATCTTGTGTTAATTTACCTTAATATGAAACTGAAAGGTATTTTTTTATACTATGAAAAATGGTGGTACATTGTGATCGCAAATGGTGTTAGAAAATTTAATTTGTACGTAATTACGTATCCTTTGTTTAATTTTTTTGAGACCTTCACAAAGAGAAATAAATAAATACAAGGTCCATATTACTAGAGGACGGGACAATATGGAAACTTACACGAGTGGTTTGGGCATATCGGGAGAATGAGTGACGAAAGAATACCAAAAAAGATGAATAAGACAAGAGTAATTAGTAAGTGAGGCAAGGGGGCTACAGGATACAGCATCGATGATACCGAAGGAAGGTCACCTAAAAAGCATGACGACTCCTCGAAAGGCATGAGGGTTAATGACTGTGGACGAGGTGAAAAATATATGAGTCCATAGCGCTTAACGTTCCGTCCCATCTGATTATTCCGCTAGTAATCTGATTATTCCGCTAGCTAATACAACGTGAAAATGATTCATTTCCCGCGTGGGAGTCGATCCCACAACCGTCGCGTTTAGTCATTTGCGCCATGGCGCGCAGTCATGACTGCTTCATATAAATAGTAATTTTTAAATAAACATTTATGTATTCTAATCTAATTGGTGATTTTTTTGGTTAACAATACATTGATGAACAGGTTGCAGCGATAACAAAAATGTTTACCAAATGATTGGCACTTAATCGATAGTTTTAATCGGAATAGTAACTAGTGACATCGATTTTCGGTTCCAAAGCAAAGTTTTTTCGTGAAACTTTTACGATTTCGATATTTTAATTTAAGTGTTATTTACTATCAGTGCTTTATTCAGCTATTGTTTTTTAATGACGTTAGAAAAGAGGGAACGAAAGGATGTCATTGAAGCTTGTAAATAAAACATTACTATAAACTTTATTAGCAATATCTACATATGTATAATGTATTAGTTTAGCTATTATAACCCCCAATAGGGTAGTAGGTGTAGCCACGAGTAATAGCAGACGTCATTGGTTGAAAGCTATGGCGTGAGATGTAATAAGACATTGTAGAATATAAGTGTGACTTTTATATAAACATCTCTGTTGCTACAACGCCCACAAATGAATAGTAACAGCCAAGACCGCTATGAGGCCCCTTTTTGATGCTTCTACATCAGAAGTGGGATTACCAGCAACGAATAAGAAACAAAATACAGAACAGAGTGTTAAAATTTGACAAGATGTGAAAATTGTAAAGAAATTTGAAGTTGAAAATTTATTTTTGATAAGCAGAAACAAAATTTTACGGGAGCCATTAGTATCTGACATTAAGAAAAATAACGTTACCGAAGTTTAATTCTGATGCTGCAGAGCACGACGTTCGAACTTGGTGTGACAAATGTTTACAAGAAACACTTATTTTGGGCAGTGATTTGATAATTACAACGAGCAAGGTACAAAAAAAGAGTTAAGATAGAATTTGACAACTCCGAGATTGTGATAGCAAAATCCAATAATAAGAATTATTGGGAAGTATTAAAAAAAAATAAGTATTCGTTACAATAAGATTATTGCCGATTCTATTTTCCCTAATTGTTTCAAAAAAGTCCATAGTTCATCCTATTTATAAAAGTGGTAATAAAGAGCAATTATAGACCCATTGCTATATTGGAACGTGTAATAAATCGCCGACTCATTAAATATCTCGAAAACAACCACCGAAAATCTCAGTGCCAGTATGGATATCGAGTGACGACTTGATCAACTTTGTGGTTGATTCAATTCATAATCGACACTAGCAATTCCCATATTGTTAGACAAATTTGAGAAAATTGGGGGTGAGGGGTAACGAACACAAACTATTCGAAAGCTATGTCACGGATAGAATGCAATGCACTAAAATAGAAGAATATACCAGCATAAACCTTCCTATCAAATATGGCATTCCACAGGGAAGTATATTGGGACCAACAGTATTTTAATATTGAATTTACCTATAAACTTTGGATAATTGTGAATTTGTGAATTTCGATAATAATTGATTTATGTAATGGATTATATTAGAAGAATATTAAAAATGGAGCGGGTAATCCCGAATAGGGTAGTAGGTGTAGCCACGAGTAATAGCAGACGTTATTGGTTGAAAGCTATGGCGTGAGATGTAAAACTGTTATGTAAACGAGTAATAAGACATTGTAGAATATAAGTGTGACTTTTATTTAAACATCTCTGTTGCTACAGCGCCCACAAATGAATAGTAACAGCCAAGACCGCTATGAGGCCCCTTTTTGATGCTTCTACATATATATATATATATATATATATATATATATATATATATATATATATATATATATATATAATACATTCAATATAGTATATAAATATACTATATTGAATCCCTACATTATTATTTATTATATTTTTATAGTAAATTAAATCGTTCAGTTAAATTTATTAGCTTTTATAATAAGCAGATTGAATATTTTAAAATATTGTAGTACATAATAACTAAAACTAAATATTACTTAGCTCCGATAAACTCCGCTGGCACGCTCGAATCACCATAATCAGAGAACAGTAGTTCCAATAAAAAGGTTTTTAGTGAGTCACAATGTCAACGACATTTTCCATTATCTATGTAACGAGTATTGGGCGGGAACATCATCTGTCATCCGCTGTGACTGCAAATTATGGCGGCACTTATTTTTCACTAATAATATACATACATATTTCTGTTATTAAGGCCATCCGTTGTACGGCTATGTTGTACATATATATTTTATTTAGTGCGTGTCTCTCGTATATAACAGGAAGGCAGAGGGAACCTAGTGTAAAAACACTCTGCTCCCCACTTTCCGCTGAAATTCGAGGCATTACGTATTGTATGGTGGAAATTAATGTCGCGCGTTTTTACTGTGACCATAGCGAAGAAATGAAAATATAAATAAATAGGTGCTCCAAGTAGAAAACTCGAACCCACCAATTTTCTAGTAACATTGAGTATATTTTTTTAGGACGAACTTTAACTGTGTGACAAGATTGAAGATACTTCAAAAAATGTAACCATTCAGTAGTGTAATAATAAAGTACCTACTGTAAGACATGTACATATTATAGTAATATTTAATAAAACATATTTTATATATTATTAGCACGCATATTACTCAGTGGACTAACGAGGCGCAGGTGTTAGACAATAGTGTCGGTTGCGGTTCGCCGCTCACCAGTTTTTTGGTTCAACTGGGTGTTATTTTGCGTGTTTCCATTTTAACACGGCTTTTGGAAACAATATTTAATTAGTTAATGAATATATAATAGCTATCTAAATATTTCAATTTTTACACAATTAAAGTAGATTGAGTATTTGTGTTTTATTGGTTATTTTTTACCAGGTAGAACGTCTGAGGCATTCGTCTTTACAGGACGCCACGACTTATTAAGAAGTCTTCATTCCAAGTAAAAAGAGGCCACATTGTATAACAGTAGGTACGATCAACAGTCAAGTGAGACCGTCCTTAAGTTAGGTTTTCTGAACATTTGCGCATTGTTCACTGGGGAAGAAAATGAACGTAAGAAAAGTTATAAAATCAAACCTGCACAGCCATCCACAGCCACTTTCGGGGCCATGACTTGTATGTTTTTATGTAGTAATGTAATATATTTTTCAAAATATTATATCTAATAATTACAAATCAACAATGAAAACGTTGTGTAGACGAAAACAATAGCATTTCCTCTTCCTATTTATTTTGGTACTAGCTTAATGTATACATTTGACCTTTATGTTATTACATAATTATATATGTATTGCACCGTATGTATTGAAATTCTACAGTTGCGTGGTTGAATCTTGTCTGATGACTTCAAAAAAGTAACGATTGACATTCTTGATAAGGTGGGTATTTTACGCAGTAACCATTTAAGGCCAGTTTATGAGGCCATAGTGCAGTGGAGGCAGTGGAACAGCTTGCTTGATTGTAACGCGATGGTTGTGGATTCAATGCCAACTCAGGGCAATAAATTCAATTTGGCTCTGGTGAAATGAAATTTGTCGTGGAATTCGGTTAATAGTAATTTTAAAGTATATTTTTTTAGCATTTTACGATAAGACAAACATCGATAGTGCTTATAAGTAAAATTATCTTCAGAAAAATATGACAAAGTGCAATTTTTCCCATTACCGTCACACATTTTGTTCTTGACCAATTTGGAAACAAAGAAAACTAAACTCCCATACATTAAGTGTATCTTCTACTCAATCTTTAAGCACAGGTATCTCGATATTATTTCATTGTGCGCGCGTAGCTTACACTTTACGCAGTGGTTAGAATATATGAATGACGGTTTACAGTTCAAGATTGTATTTATCGGATTCAGTTTCTAAAAATATGTCTCTAAGACATTATGCGAGCGCAAAAAAATGTTAGTCATTTAAAGTATAACAATCATGGTGACGCTTACCTCCAAGAAAACGCTTATTATCATAGGTATTACGTATTTGATTTTTAAAATAATACATACTGTAAAAGTAAATATTTAATATTGCATTAAAGGGCGGTAATTTGGAGTATTTCACGTTAAAAAAAAACAATATAACTAAGATAAAAATCGGAATTCGCTACAAAAGTCTGGCGCGTAGCTAGCAAATACTACGGTGGTAGCCGACCGAGACGAACTTCAAAACCTATGTACACCATAGAATTACCTTAAAACCAAAACCACATAGCTAGGTACACACACCATGGGCCCAGGTAAAAAACAATTGCTATAATTATTATAAGTGGCGGACGTAAGCACGAATGCCCAGTTCGCTTTACGCTGCCATGCCGGCATGTTGAATTTTCAATATTTTTTTTAATATACAACAAAGATAAAATGCATAGATAGTCTATTTAGGGTTTATATATAGGGAACAGGTTCTCCGGTCAGTGCCTCCCAGTGTAGATGCGCTAGTGCATACGTTGCAAAATGGAGAGATATGTTATTTTGGTAAGTAATCCAGATTTTTCTATTTTCAATCAATAAAATATTACTTTAAATAATGAAATTAAATTTTATTTTTTCAATTAAAAAGATAAAAAAGAAAAATATAATAATAATTAACTTCCTTATGATTTCAAATGAAAAATGGATGAATTAAACAATGTAAGTGTAATTACATTAATATTTTTTTTATTTCGGATTAACATTTGAAGGGACACCAGAGATAAAATTAACTCATATCTGAAGAACTAAAATAAGTTTAATTTAAATGTATTGTTATTCATAAACGAAAATTTCAAAGCGAGATAAAATTAATAAGTAAAAAAATCACATTTATTATATTATATTTCTATAAATATTTTATTCGCCATGTTCCTCATAATGAAAGTTACAGGAAGTCATACAAAATGTAACTACTACTACTACCGAGTTTTAATCTTCATGTGTCCCACTCATTTTAGTTGGTGGACTATCTTGTCGCCTCTCGGTTATTCACTTTCCGCCGGAGAAATACTCTAAGCCTATTGGTCTTTATGCTGAAATTTCAAACCTATTTTAAATTTGCTACTACAAAAAATAAAGTAATTGTAAAATCTAGCTAACTAACTGGCTTTACCAGTTCCAAAATTCAGGAAAATTGAAAGAGCAAAATATATGGAACTATAATAATATTAATTAAATGTCAAGCAGGATAGCAACAAGTTTTGTTATAATTAAATTGTAACATTGGTATTGCAAAAGACCAACCGTTGAGATCGTTGCCAGCTCTCCTCAGCCACTCAATAGAACTGCATTCCAACCCGCTGCTAGCCACATGTCCCTCTAATATTTTAATTATTTTTGCTAAAATAAAATAGGAATATTTTGAAGAAGTATTCGTATTGTATATATGGAATACGTCGACAAACTATAAATAATCAGTGACTATAAGATTAATGAACGTAACCGTATCATTCCAATAATATGTTTGCACCTAGAAGATACATCAGCTATCATTAGAAGATATATTATGTATAATAAATGATTTTCAGGGCTTCACCCATTAAGTTTGACCTTTACCACTTTTAGATACATTATGGTAAATATAATTATAAAGTGTTTAGGCAAAAAAATACATTTATACCTAAAAAGAAGGAAATACGTAAAAAAATTGAAAAAAATGTAAAAAAACTTGAATTCCCGGTCGTTTCCCACTCGGGGGAATGAAATTGTAGTAGGTATCGTAATTTCCTGATATTTTACTACTCAAGACGCAAGCTCCAGAATTCGGCGGAAAATATGGCCCGAAAGGGTCTTAACAATAGGTTCCCAGGTTCCCTCTGCATCCCTGCGGGATCATGTAGCATTCTAAAGAAAACTCTATTGCAAATAAAGATGAAAGATGACAATGATTATAAATTTAAATGGCCTCTAGAGTGAAAGCTTACATTTATTTAGTATGGATCCTTAAATTCTGTCTGAAATAGAATGACAGATACGTAAACATGAAAAAAAATACTGTTCATCATTTGATTATGCGTAATTACGTAAAATAACATAATTAATATGTAAATACGCGGACTGCACTCATTGAGCATGACCTCAGAAAACAATAGTGTGACGTCACGGGCCCCGAATGCAGGCCTTGGGGTAATTGCTATATAGCCTACTATTGTGATTTTTTTGACCAATTAAATTAATTATATTATTAAGTTAGCGTTGTCTAACATTAAGTATAATATAATTGACAAATAGAAAATGCTATCTAAATTGAATATTTAACTGCACACTAATTAAATTAAAAAATATATATAATATTAATATACTAAATTAATCAAGATAATTTGATTTGATTTCCTTGCTCTGGTACGACAAAGCGCGGTGTTAATTTCCGTCACTCAACACACATATCTTGAAACTTAACAAAATTTTATAAACAATACTTTTTTTTCAGATATTCGCCTTAGTAAATTGCGTTGTATATTCCAATGGCGAAAGTGAAACAATATTATCATCTGTGTTGACTCCAGATAAAAATGTGATTCGACAACAACGAAGTTACTACGAGAGATATGGATACGGGCGTCCTTACGACAGACTAGATGATAGACCATCAAGATGTGGCCGGTGTGATGATGATGATGACGACGACGATGATTATGATAGAGGCCGTGATAGAGACGACGATAAGAGGTCGAATAGGCCGTCCTACGGTAGTCGGCATGATAGGAATAAAAATTACAACGATGACGATGATAGACGTTATGATGATGATAGAAGCAAAAATAAGAACGGGACAGATGATGATGGTGATGACAAGAGACGGCTGCATGATGATAAGGATAGAGATAGACATAGCAGTAGAAAGAACAAACACAGAAATCGAAACGATGACAGAGATAGGTACAGACCTGATTATTACGACAGGTTTCTAAGAGACCCGTACCGGGACAGGTACGACAGATATCCGGACAGATACAATGACTATGGAAGATACGATGAATATGCTTACTCGGGATATAGAAGACCGTATTATGATAATAGGTACGATAGGGGGAACGGCTATGATGATCCTTATGGTGGATATGGTCCAGGGGTTGGTCGAGGGCCCCATGACAGGTGAGGAAATTAAATTTATATTATACAAAATAAATTATATTATACAAAATGAATAACTAAATTTAAAAAATCAGCTTGCACATTGTATGCCGTACACAGCAGGGTAGGCAGAGGGAACCTAGTGTTAAGACACTCCGTTCCCCACTTTCCGCATTCTGTAGGCATTGCGTGTTTAGTGGCGGAACTCCTCGCCGTACTTTGCCTCGACCCCAGAGCGAAGAAATGGAAATATAAATTTCATTTTTTCATGTTAATAGTAATCATTTTTTTATATCAGTCGACGACTGTAAAAATATAATTTTCTTTCAATTGAAATAATTTAATATAATTTTAAACCAAAATATTTGTAAAAATTGTCTGTCTAACTAACTGTATACAATCATTTCATCGTCTGTTATAATCATCGTCTCTTAATCACTCGTCTGTCATTATCAACTAAACTTTGTGGATTATTTTGAAAAATGGGATTTCCTAATGATAAAGTTTATTATGTAGAGCACTATAATTCATAGAATATTAGCTAAAAAAACAAATATAAGCTTTCTAACCGATTCACACAAAAATCGAATATCAGTAGGTACCTACTATACCTACATATAGTTTTCCACCGTTAGTTTTCAATCAGGTCAGAGAACAATGACATTGAATTCCATTGAAATCACATAAAACGTCGATAGATTCATAGATTTCATGCTTTCTCCTGAAATTGTTCAAATCCACATATTCAATGAGCGAGTAATAATAGCTGGATTAATGTAACGTAACGGTGTTGTACTGTCGCGATTTTTTTTATTTCCATTTTTATTGTGTTTTTGATAGTCCATTTGAACTTATATATTCTTTGTAAATTGGGATTTTATAAAAAGCTATTTGTGTTGGAGAAGTTTACCCTAGTTGGTAAGGGTAAGAAAGGCCCAAATACAAAAATTTTAAGGCACAAGGCTCCTCACGTGATCATCGAGATTCTGAAAGGACTTTAAGAAAGAATGGTTAGATTATTTTATATTCTCTTTACACGGAAACATTTACAAATAGTTATTTATGAAGAATTTTAATTAAAGCACAAAAGTCAAAGTACAACACTAAAGTGATATAATATTCAGCATTTGTCTTGCGATTGGCGTTTAACCTATCGACCCGTATGAAATATTTAAAATAAGTAGCTGAGTTCCAACTACATAAGTATAAGCGATTATAATAAGAATATTAGTAAATAACTGCGTATTATTAGAGGCCTGTCACGCCACAAGCGTGACTGTAAACGTGACATGGTGTGGGTTCTATTTCTACTCGAGGAAATGAAATATTTATTATCAAAATATTTATATAATGGACTATTAAAAGCACTTTTGTCGAATAATCATAAAAAAACTACCACTACAAAATACAGAATTTATTATTTCTTCCCTCTGGTGACGAGACAAAGCGCATCGTTCAGCTCCGCCATTTAACTCGCAACGCCTTTAGATTTTTGCGGAAAGTGAGGAAAGAAATACCAGGTTTCCGCTGCCTACCTTGCTATGTGCGGGATAAGAACAGTGTGAAGCTATAATGTAAATATTTTACAGAATTTTGACTAATAAGCGTTTGATATACAAGACATAGTTATCACTATTATAAGCATAAACCTAAAATCAGCTGTTCTTTATATAGTTAGTTATTACTTAATATGCAAATTTATAATTTGAAGGTTCCCGACCTGCGAGGTAACTGTTTTTGTAAAGTTTATTACGCTTTATGCTAAAAATGTAAGAGATACGGATACTAATTAGATGTATACAGTCATTAGACTGGGTAGTTATGTTAAAACTTAATATAACAATGTTTTTTTTATCGTGAGCTTAGTTTTTATTTATACCTACTAATATTATAAAGCTAAAGAGTTTGTTTTATTGACCGTGCTAACTTTAACTGACTTTAGGAACTACTGAATTTAATTAAAAAAGTCTTTGTGTGATAGATACTCTATTTAAAGAAGAGGGCTATACTACATCACGTTGAAAGGTTAGTGGTATCCCACTGTAACTTCAATCGGAGAAACAGGTCATACCTAACTATTAGTTATATATTTGCTTTTGACCACGGGTATTAATTAAGATGTAGATAATGGTCATTGAGTATAAAATTTTGTTAGTTCATGTTCTATGTTAGCCATAAATTATTTTTATAAACATTCGTATATCCGATGTAAAGAACCATAGGGCGGCGTTGGGATCCGCCACCCGGATTTCAATCTCTATTAAATTAACAAAAAGTTGACGGATCGTCGTGACTTTTGTTTTCGTAAAGTTTCAGGCCATGGGACGAGACGTATCGTGGCCAAGCAGGCTGGGACACCAGCGGTAGAGGCTACTATTTCGCATCCGGGCGACCTGATGCCAGTGCGTGGGGACAGCGTGAATACTCTAGGTACTTAATACGTATATTTCATTTTTAAAAGGAAAAGCAAAATTAAGTATAATATTATTGTTTTTATATAAAAAATATCTTTCTGTGTCTGCTGCAATTACGGTTAAAGAACCGATAAGTAATGGCAGAGTGTATACTCTTGGTATACTTGACTAATTCACTCTCATGATAAAAATGGCTACTCGTTGTTTATGACACATTCAACTAAAAAACCCTAACCTTTCATAATATTTTGTATTAGATTACTGAATCTCCATGTATGCTGTTTCAGTCAAAGGCAGTAATAATTAACAATAATTAACAATAATTGTAGAAACTATTAAATATGCAACTTTAATTTTGAAATATCATCAAGAGCCTTCTTTGAGACTCAAGCTCAAGGTATTATTTATAAACGTTTTTAATATCAAGATTCTCTCTCTACGTTCCACAACCCAAACTCCCTATCCTCCGATGGACACGCAGGCCCATATGTAAAATATCGTTTCGTTGTGATTATATAAAGTAATAAAAAATCAATATCTAATTAGATATAGATTTTTTATTATAAATATAACATAATTATGTTACCATAAAAAAACATTTCAGACCAGCAACTTCCGGTAGCTGGCCGAATAGCGGATACTCCGGATACTCCGGATACTCTGGTTACAGTGGATCTGCATACAGTAACCCAGGATACGCCTCGACCGGATACGGCGGATACCAAGATAATAGCGGGTACGGATACGGACAAGGGCAATCCAGCGGATGGCGGAATGTAGGAGAGAGGCGACCTTATAGGGATCAGAGGTGTGATTGATTGACAAGTAATTTGGTTAATTTGTTATTATCTGTTCGATTAAAATAAATATCACAATTTAGAATAAATAATTAATAATTAAATGGAAATGAATATTTTGCATTTTTATTTCAAACATAGAAGGCAAGCAGAAAATAAATAAATATAACTTTTTTTAGTTCAGTAACTTGCAAATAAAACAATATATATATTGTTAATATATAAAATATTTTTTTGAATTCCACCACTCAACACGCAATGCCTCTAGAATTTGAAGCTTTACATTGTAATACATATTTGTTTAAAAATATTATATTTAAATTCCAGTGGCGTAGCAAATCTAGATAGAAAACCAGCTAAAGACAACCGTTACGGACAAAATCAGGGTTACAGTCAAATAATAACCTACCAACCGGGAACCTACACTCAAAGCAGTACCACTCCCGCCACCAGCTACCTGTTCCAGAGAGAAGATAAAATTGTCACGCAGGAAACTACTTTAAAAGTGTAATAGGGCCATTTTGTTTTAAATACGCCATGTTGATTTAAAGATGATAGAATAAATGAAAAAAGCTATATAAATTTATTGAGATTTGAAGATATGGAATTTTAAAATGTATAAATGTAATTTTATTATAGTTTTGTTGAACTCTATGTTTTAGTAATGTTGAACTTAAATTTGAAATATGTCAAAAAACAATAAACACCTCGTCTTCTCTTTCCAAAATGATTCTCATATAACAATTAGATATAGGCAATTTTGTGAATAAATTAAGTTAAATTAAGTACTTATACTTATTATATAATAGACGCTTAAAAATTAAGATGTGTTTTTTATTGCTTAGCATAGGTTATTATTACTTTAGAAGGAAGAAACAATTATTTTTTGTTTTACATACGGTGAAAGATTGTAAAAGAAAACACTAAAGAAAATGTATACAGAAAGAATATTTTTAAAGTAGAAAGTTGATAAGTCTATAGCAGGATTCTTGAAATTGTGAAATATTAAGCTGTCCTTGCTATTTTTATATAATAAAAATTCATATTACTTCGTGTCTAGAAAAATAAATCACGTCAGTTATTTTTAATATAGTAAAGACTGTACTCTAAGACAGATATTAGCTTTGAAATGATATTAAACTAATACAAAATTTATGTATTATAGAATATTAAGAATTGGAAATAAAATACTTGTGAACTATTGAAAATGTAGAGTCCGGTGCAGAATACAGCTACCAATATTTCTTTATGGTGATCGCGGATATATATATACAACTAGACGACAAATGATATTACTATAGCACGCTATTACTACGGGGGATAATAAATAATAGAGATTTGTATCTTCAGTTCTATATACAAATTTATATGGCGCTTAAAAGTATTTATTAGCAATGTGTCTTATTTTAAAATTGCTATTATTTTATTAAAATTTAGTTTTGTTAGACTCTACATGTACCTACTTACATCCGTAGATAGATATTATACATGATAAAACTTATTTTTTATCGTTACGCGCGCGTACAGAGTACGCAGAGTGAACCTAGTGTTAAAATACTCCGTTCCCTAAGAAAAAAATCATAGATATTTCACTTAAAAATAGAACAGGTATTGGATTTGACATAGATGACTTACTGTTAGGTCATTCCTGATGAAAGCCTGACGGCCCAACATCGTCCACTTGTCATGGATTCCTCTGAAGAAGACAGTAGCAGGAGGTGAGAGTAAAGGTGGATAAATGGCGCGCGATGCAGACTAACTAATGTCAGACAGTAGGCGATTTTAAAAGATGTTTTAAAAATAACTTTCATCTCTACCTTTCCGTAGACCCAATCACCCTAATAATTTTTAATTGCTCTAAATGATTGTTACATATATTAGTATATGTAGTGGTTTAGCATTTATCGTTTATCCTATATCTTATAAAACAAAGTCGCTTTTCGTGTCTGTCTGTTGTTTCTAACTCTTCTTCTTCTAAACCACCCAACGGATTTTTATGCGGTTTTCACCATTAGGTCGAGTATTTTTCGTAGAAGGTTTATATATAGTTTATTATTTGTACATTCTTATGTAAATTAACATAAATACGATAAATGTGTATAAAGTCCTACCCGTTGAGACACTTTCGCGCATGCGCTGCTTTAATGGTAAGTACTACATGAAAATAATGTACTGGAGTATTGTTCCTCTTAATAAGATCTACAAAAAAGTCCGCGACAGCATATTCGTATCTTTTAAGAATAACGTGTAGTGATCATATTTCTGTCTAAAAATAGTAATTTCAATATATTTTTTATTGTGAGGGATATTTTTCCATAATGGTATTAATCCTTATCCTTTAAAATACTTTATTAATTTTCTACGTTAAACGAAGATAAAATTTGCTTTTTACACTATTTCGAAATTGCGAATAGTTTTAGAGAAAAACGCATTTAATTGTTGACACATCACGCCGTTGACACATCAGCTGTATCGACTCAAGTTTTACTTATCCCTTACTCTCAGCATATAAATAAGTATATTAGTTACGTTGGCCATTTAATGTAGATCAAAACTGTCTTTTACTGTTTTTCATTTTAATAAGTACTTTAGAAGTTGTTACAATATCAAAAAATCCTTGCTGCGAAACGGCTCGCCACTCGCCATGCGTCCCTCCGCGCCCCGCGACGTTTTGCGTCCGCCGCGCCCGCCTACCTTACACGCATCGGTGGTTCAGTGGTAAAATGCTCGGCCGCCACACGGCCGGCCCAGGTTCGATTTCCGGCCGATGCATTCTATTTAATTTTCCTCACAGGCAGCCACGTAGTGCTTGCTTTTCATCACGGACAGAATACCCTCTTCAGCACTAACCACAAGCTCGAAAAAAAAACCCGCCTGTCTCTATAGCAACAAAGATTTAGATGCGTTTGCATGTATTGGATAATTGGATTTGAATGTATTATTTCAGCGCGATATATTTGGTTTCATATTTTTTTTTTGTACAAACATACATTATATGAATAATCCAGTAGTAAAAGCGGGCGAAGCCGCAAGAGGGTCGCTAGTTTAATATATTTCACTTATATATCATAAAATCCCACATACATACACGATATTATTAAATATTTATAAGTATTATTAAGTTTTTTTTTTCTATTTCACGTATTTTTGTTCACTTTTTACAAATGTCTATCTAGCTATCAAAATAGGCTAGCGCTTAGACGGTTTCAAGATTACATGGATTAGTTAAGTTAAACAGTGTGTAGTTTCAATCGGAACTTGATAGGTGTAAAGAGCTATCTTTAGTGTTCCGAGAAACACGTCAACGTTTTAGTTTTAGCCATATAATTCAAACTGACCGCGAAATTAGAAAATATATAAATACAAATATATAATCACTTGGCCAATGTCACTTTATATGGAGAACACAAGAAGGAGATTGTACGATAATAAAGAGACCATATTAAGACATTAAGACGTTCCGTTTTTCATTTTTCGCACGAAATCGAGATATTACATATTGCGCGCCGGAACTCAACGACGCACTTTGTCTATCGGAGTAGGTAAAAAAATATATTTCAAATATAATCAATCCTCTAAATGGGATCGAATGCACAACCATCTCGTGTGGTGCCAGATGTCTCTCTGTACCGCGACAGAATTAATACCATATAAAAGTTTTTTTTGAAATACAACTTAAAATTATAACATAATTTAAGCAATAACTAAAACGTCCGCCATTTCTAATCAGTTGATTCATCCATATCTATAAGAACGTGAATTATTTATATCGAACAATTAATGATAATGATAACGCTATATTGTTTCTACTTCGATTGTAAAGTAATCGCCCACTCTGCCCAATATCCTTGTGAGTTTTGACACGTCAATCTTTTTTTTAATTAAAATTAATAATTATTTTGGAATTCGTGATTTTAGTGCATTATTTTTTACATATTTTGCGGGTAGTCAGAAGGAACGTAGTGTTAAATCACTTTGCTCTATACTCTCTGATCAATTTAAGTAGGTTGTATTTTTTTATTTGCCTGTGGTTTAAACTAATTTATAATTTCATTTCGAATTCTTAGGGAGAGCAAAGTACAGATTAAACAATCGATACTTTTCCAAGGATAGAAAGTATCAAAAATGACGGAGCAAGACTCAGTGCAAGTAGCGGAGCCCGCGTCTAGCTCCGTACAAGTAGTTAATGGGGATAGCTCTGTCCAAGGAGGGTCGGTCCAAATAGCAAACGGAAACGGAAATTCGGTCCAAGTTGCAAAAGGAGACGCGGTCCAAATCGTGAATGAAGAGAACTCGGTTCAAGTTGTAAATGGAGGAGCAGACCAAACGCTGAAACCACCTGCTAGTAAAGCGTAAGTTCCATTGTTTTTGTGATTTTAATTTATAATATTTTGGTTTAAAGTATTTGAATTATATCTAAAGGTTGTGCTGGATACGCTACAATTTGAAATAGACACAATTATCATTGTTATTTATGGCGTTCCGAGAACAATTATCATGATAAAAATAATAATTTGACGTCATCTACATATATTTATCTAAGAAGTTTGCTTGTCTCCTTTTTGTACAAAATATTAAAATCTACTATGAAATATTCTCAACTATTCAAAAGTTTAGATTCAGATTTGTATAAGAATAACAACTTTATGAAAAAGAATTTCGCTTTCTTAAAAATATAATTTCATTTGAAATAGTTTATAAACACTTATGTTAATTGCAAACACTTAAATGTGTAGATTATTCTACTAAAACGATAATTCCATAAATATTTCCTATTATCGTTTTACTTATATTTTGTACTTTTTAAGTATTGATCGCTTAATTCTTTAGTCTATAATTTAAAATTTTCATATAATAAGCCGTCCTTGGATAGATTAAAATCAATTAACGTTCGACACATACATTTTTATCGTTAATAAGCGCAATAAATGATATAAAATCAATAAATATCGCTTACGTAAACCGTAATCTGTCGAGTGTAATATTTAATATTTACTTGTAAATGTGTATGTAATTATATAGAATACCTGCGATAATTTCTATCATTTAAAATCATATAGGCCCTCATTTATAAATCACTCTGAAGTCTGAGTTCGATCTTGGGATGCCGTTTTCACTTATACAATTTACGAATGATAATGACATTTCAAGATTTGAGTGCGGTTTAAAAATACAGGCCTGTAAGTGCATGAATACAATTTATATTTACGCGTGTAAATTGGCGCTTGGGTCAGTCAGTACGTCAGTATGCACAACTCTTACTTATTCTCCTTTGACCAAATAAAAGTGAGTAACCATACTAGTCTACCATGAATTTCTAGGACAAATTATTCGTACCGCACTGGAATAAACAAACTACATAGCTAATTGATCAAGAATTTATCTTAATTGAACATCCATTCAGAATAATCAAGGTTGTTATTGGATAAATTAATACTATTACAAAATGCTTGTAAATAAACATTACATACATAGACCAGAGACGTCACTCAACACGCATTATCTTTAGAATTCGGGAAGTTCTCTCTACCTACCCTGCTGAGTGCGGGATATGGCTTAGTCCAAAAACAATAAAAATCATGCATAGACATACCTATGAAAGTATAGCTAACATCATCTCATCATTCAATGTAAAGATCCCGGTCTGACTAAGAAATTTTAGAAATTCCCTTTCACTCATCAAGACTATATATAAATAATAAGTAGACCTTTGAACTTTTCATGAAATAGGACAGAATTTATCACATAATTTTATTATTTTTTTTTTTAAATTTATTTATTAAGGACTACTAACAAAACATACACTTAATCAGATATTAAAAACATGTCTTAAAACTATTGGCTTAGTGTTGCTTTACTTATAAGTCGCCACGGCATGATTAGGGACAGTTTCATAATATACTAAAATTAATTACTTACATATACTTACATAACTATTATAACTAATATTAATATAATAATATTTAAATATATAATTTTAATTTACATATCTGTCAAAATTCAACGAAGAGACAACCCTAAATGAATGTGCTGCTTACACTTGCACGTTTACGACTGCGGTTGTATTGATGATAGATTTTTGAGTCAATTAATTTATGATTCTGATTCTGTATTTTCTGTCAGCATCTCTAAAATATAAACACTATTATTACACAATTGAGCTTGTCTTAAAACTATGATAGTTGATTCAAAACTTGCTTAGGGAAATTAATATTTATTGTCTAAACAGTGTACATTTAAGCTTTAAAAGCTCAATGACTATTTATCTATATATCTTAATACGTAAAATATTATGCAACTATGCACTTTTAAATAAAGTTTTATTAACGTTTAAATAGAGACTAATTGCTACTAAATAGGATTTATAATATTAAAAATAATAGCTTCACGCTGTAGTCCGCACACAGCAGGGTAGGCAGAGGGAACCTAGTGTTAGACACCCGTTCCCCACTTTCCGCCAAATTTTTTGAGGCATTGCTTGTTGAGTGGCGAAACTCAACGCCGGGCTTTTGCTGAACGAATGAAAATAATAATAAATAATAATTCATTCCCTCGAGTGTGGATCGGCCCAACAATTGTCGCGTTACAGTCACATCCTTGTGCCTCTGGGCCACGCGGCCTCATTTTAATTACATATTTAAATAAATACAAAACAAATAAACACGGCACATTAGCTCTTCGTCCTTAATTGCCAACATTTTCATTCAACGGACACTATGCATGTGTTTAAATTAACATTAACATAAGTTGAAGGAGATTAAGAAAACGTTGATGTTCCTTTGCTTTATACTTTACATATATTAGAGGTTTTACCTGTAATTCGCATGAAGTAATAAGTTATCCTATTCTTTTTATATATATAATAAAATATATAAAAACTAAGAATATGATTTTAACTAATTTATTTGAGCTCGGTGCCAAAAATTATATGAACCTAAGCTCTATTTAATTCTTCTTAATCTTCTTCTTCTTGCTTCGTCATCAGACCAGCTCGATTTACTATCTGTCCAATTCAGTTCTTACATTACATATTTGGATTAGGACACTTAGGTCTTTTCTACCACGCAATGGATTTTAATGCGATTTTCACTTAAACCAGAATTATTCAAGAAGAAAGTTTGTACATATGTATGTATTTTAATGTAGGATACAGCACCAGTGGAACAAGTGTTATATGAATAGGTCAAAAATAGATAAATTAATAGAGTTTTAAAAATTTGGCACGACAGTTCGGAGAGCATTAGCGGTGAGCATAATTTTCTTTTCCTCGCTCTGGTAGCAAGACAAAGCTCGGCGTTAAGATCCGTTATTCAACATGTAATGTTTTGAAAATTGGACGGAAATTGGCGAATGGAAGGAATAGGGAACGTAGTGCCTAATCAGAGTAAAGCTGAGTAAAAAATGCAATATTACTTCATAAACAGATTAAAGTAAGCTAACATTGAGTTTAAATTCTTTATAATTATATACATACATCATCAACTGACCTCATGTTTGTAATAAACACTTGGCTTTTTATAATTTTCCTATTACGATCTTCCTGAATGGAAGGTTAAAAGACTTTCCTGTTCCGCGAAATTATATTGTTTTGTTTGTATAATAATATATGATTAAACATTCGGAAGCCATACTTTATTTAATAACAATCATAAATAAAAACGAGTTATTCAACAAAAACTCTTGTTGCTATCTCAAATATCCAGATAGCGTACCGATATAAATATACGTTTCCAGCGTTCATAGTTGAAATTATTTGTAACAAAATTTATATAATACAAAATTGAAAATATATAAGTAGATAATGTGTAACCATATGTTAAATAAAATTATAAATAAAAATCAGAGGATGGTCGTGGCTTAGGGGCACTTGCGTGCAACTGTATGCGGGATAGGTTGTGAGGGATTCGATTTGAAATATGTAATATTTTAATTTCCTCACTCTGGTAACAAGGCAAAGCGCGGGGTTTAATTCTGCCACTCAACACGCTTAGCCTCTAGAATATAACGGAAGTTCTCAATGGGAACGGTCTCGTCACTAGGTTCCCAGGTTCCGTCCGCCTAGGATAGGTACATGATCAATAACATTATACGTAATTAAACATGCAGACTCTGATTTAAGATAATCGGAAAAACGTGCACAAAGGGTCCTTGTCGAACGATTAACCGATTAACTGATATTAGCGACTAGCCTCAACATCAAATTTGACCTTGTAATTACAAAAGAAATTGCTTACCACGTGTGCGGAGTTTACTTTGGAAATATAACCTGAATGACATTGTAATAAAGAGTATTATTTCAATTCCAAAATAAGATAAACGGCTAACTAGTAGGGGTCTCAAGTAAATTCAAGATGTTACCTTTGAAAATGTTTTGATATTTCTCATTAACATATTTCTTTTATAAACTATAATAACCTTTATGTGAATGTATTAAAGTCTTATTTATATTATACAAAAATAAACAGTTAAGTCTTTTTGTAATACTTCCTAAAACACAGGCTACAAAGGTAGCTCTAGAAGTTGGAAGCGACGCTCTCACTTGACCGGTCCCGACTTGACGTCAGTTTGCCGCCAACGCTTGAACTAGTCTCATGTCAAACGCGACAGTTAACAGTCGTTAACGAAACGTCAAAAAAATATTTTTTTTTAATTAAAAAAAAAAGAGTGCGTTTTAAGTCCTAACAAAAAAAAGTTATAGCTGCTAGTTAATTTACGTCATACGTTCAAGTGATAGATATAAGATAAAGTGATAACGAAATCGATAGTGTTTATTCTCATCAGTTTTGGGAATTTTTCGGTTTGGTGTAGTGATGCAGCGGGAATGCGCTTTGGATTTATTATAATCGAGTTTTGGCTTGAACGAGGTGAGTGTTTTTGCGAAGAGGTCGATGACATACAGACTATAGTCTTGATTTTTATTATTCATTCATCTATTCGATACGGAAGAATTACCATAGAATTGAGACAAGCGGATTGGTCGTAAAATTAACTAATTTTAAAATTTTAATTGTCAATATATATTTTTTTAATTTTTTAATACAACGATGTTAGAGCAAAAACGTATTTTTTAATTCTAATACTTGTTATTGGAAAAGAAATAATTATATAAACAGAAACAATTAGGTATAAACATATAATAGTAACTCAATGTGCAAAATAAATAATGAAGTACTTACTCTTAAAACAGTTTTTTTTTATTTTTAAGTCGGATATAGGATACATACTTTTAATAGGAATAATCATTTCATCATTTCAATTCTTTAAGTTTCGTCGGCCCAAAGGCCAAAGTTGACTCAAAATCTCAAAATTGGGCCAACACACTTGCCTCGATATTTATTACAATTAGCATAACGCAGTGTGAAAGCAGAAGCCATGAAGGCAAATGCATTTTGCATTCAGCCTTCGTTGAACTTTTTCACAAAAGTAAGGTAGCCTGACTAATCGATGCAGGTCGTTATTTTGTGTTTAATCATTATAATCGAATTAACTTTATTAATAACCTTCACAGAATATAAAACATCACCTATCGCCCTACTTTCGTTAATCTGCTTTAAATTAGACACATTATATCTGATGTAACTGATATTAGTTCCATAAGGAATGGTAATGACAATAATTAACTATATACTAAGAAAAAAATATATACTAAGAAATTAAATTTTATATATTGGAAATTGACGTAAATTATACTAAAATATTTTATCATAATGACAAAATAGAAGCTACAAATATTTCTTGTAATTGTACGAGGAAGTTTTTGAAGTAATGCAGTGATTTTAAATAAGTTACAAATAACAAGGCAATATTGTTCATGTCAAGTATAAATGAAACAAGAATGTTCGGATTATTACTTTATTAAAAAAAGCTCTAAAGAATGGTTATGACAAACACACAAAAAAAATACAGGACCCTAAAAAGAAATTAAATGTGATCTGTTCTGTGCCTAACTAAAAGCGAACGGTTGTAAGTTCGGATCCTATCGAGAATATACGTATATTTGTAAATAAATTTATGAATGTATGGAGAACAGAATGATTATTCACCAAGCATTATATTATAAATACAATCGCGTCGCGTCGCGACCTACAGTCAGACGCTGTGTGGCTGTGGGTTCGATTTCCACTAAGGAAAATCAAATTAGTTTCATTCCCCTAGGCCCTGGTTAAACCAAGCACAGCTTAAGTTCCGTCGCGCATCTCCATACGGGCCAGTGCGTGAGTTACGGAGTGTCTAATCATTAAGTTATCTCTGCTTACTCCCTTATATGCAGGATACCGATTCGAGCATATGCTCCAAATACATTTCACAGAGTTTGAACTAAATAAATAGTAAACAACGAAAGTTTTCTTAAAATATTTTCAATATAACAAGAACCATCTATTCCACAATAATATGAAAGATGCGTGAACATGCAAGCAAATCCAATATCGTTATAAAACTTATTTAAAGGGCGATTGACTCACATTGAATAAATATTTTAATTAATGATGTCACCGTAAGGCATATGTTTAGAATTATTTGTAGATAGATACCTACTGGAGTGCCATTGTTTTGCGAAATGCCTCGAATTACTACTACGATGCACTAATTTACTAAATAACTGTAAGTTGGGGCCGTCTTGGCGCAGATACAGCGTTTTACTTTAAACGCGATGATTGTGGGTTGGACCTTCATTTCACTGCTCTCATAAGACAACATGTGGAGTTGCCGTCCACCACTCAACACCATTTAAGCGGAAAGTACAGACAGAATGTCTTAAAATTAAGTGCGAGGTGCGGTAATAAACTTAACATATTATTTGATAAATTATTTTTTAAATAAAGTATTAGGATAAAAGTGATCTGAGTCAATAAATTTGAATTCATACATCATGATAAAATTACATAACACATTTCTATCAGTGTTTATCAAAATAAAAAAATACAGATGTAATGAACTCAGTCACTTTAATTGTAATATTTTAATATGTGTGTGCACTTAAACCAATTGAAGAAAACTTTAAAAGTGGTATCACTATTAGTTGCACATATGATGATCATATTTCATATTTTATCTGTAGAAAATCTGAATAACCTGATTTTAAGTTATTTCCAAGTTAAACCAGCTTCGTGTTTAATTTCATGCTTGTACTAATAAAGTAACTGATTTGCTTTAATTTTTATTAAATGCAATTGAAAATCCTTTAGTCCTAACTATAAATTGCTTACAGAAGAGAATGGTTCAGGTTTCATTTCCATACGTAACACGCTTATATTACATCTAACCTATAACTAGTGCTCTACTTTATCCTAGGTGTAGTAGCATTGTAAAAAACCCAGTGTTAAGACACTCCGGTTTTATCCAAATTCTAGACCTTGCGTTTTTAAGGCCGGAATTGATAATAACCCAGAACTAAGTGCACTAGGATATTACAAAAAAAGCGCTTTTTCCGTATAGCATAGCAGACAGAGAGAACCTAGTGTCAAGACACTGATCTTGATGTTGATTGTTGACATTAAAGTTGAGATGATGTTATAATATTGTGAATTCGGCAGTGAATGGGGAACGGAAGTGTCTTAATGTGGATGGAGTGTCTTAACTTTAGGTTCCCAGGTTCCCTCTGTCTATCCTGCTATGTGCGGGATACAGCGTGAAGTTAAAAATAATATATAACACTGCATTACCCACAGGCATAACAAAATTAAAATAAATATTTCATAATATGGATTTACTTTTATAACGTCATTGACCCGTGCCTTATCAATAGAAACGTGCATAAAGCAGCTTATAAAGAAGTTCTTTATTGCACGACAACGCTCGTCTAATAACTAATAATAGGTACTTGTGACTAAGCACTCTGGAAGGAAAATCTGTGGATAATAATAAAATAAATAATGCGGCGTTGAGTTCCGCAAATCAGTCAGTTGAGTCCTTAAGATTCGGTGTAAATAAAAGGAATATTTTAATATTATTCTAGCTTTATAGATCTGTGTATTTAAAGAAATATTACTGATTCAATTTGGGATATACAAAACAAATGTCTCCCGCAACTTTAAATGGGATTTTCCATTTTACAAGACGTAAGATGAAACATCCTTTTTCATCCAGTTCTCTTAAAAATTTGAGAAATCCCCTCTTTGCGTTACCTTCATAATATTATACCAACATATGAGAACTGAATAATATTTTATCTACAGTCTTGCGCGTGCCCTATCTATCTCTCTTAGTAGTAGGCCAGTGTACCAAGTACCAAGTACAAAATAATGTTAGTGACGATGGCTTACTTTACTGTACTGTATACTTATGACATCTTTTTTAGCTTACGCTGTATGTAATTTATAATTAGGCAGAAATTTAGTATTAAGAAATTCAATTCAAATATCGACGCTATAGTAGATCAGTGGTTTAGTCTTTGCTATAGTTGTGATTTCGATCCCCATTTGAGGCTTTTTTTTAATTAAATAAAATTAAAATAAAAATAATAATGAGTCTTTACTCTACGTTTGTATCACAAATTAGAATTGGTCACAGATTAGGGTTGCCAGTGCCATCTAACCAATTTTGTTTTTTAATTTAAATATTTTTTTTACTACGTGGTTTTAACAGTTCATTGGTTTTTTTTTCTAGTTACAAATAATACACTACATATTTAAAAGACTAATAACTCCGAATTTGAATTGAAAAAACATCGGTATTATTTAAAGATTAATTGCAATTGATAATTCAAGGTAGTTTTAAAAGTCTATTTTGGCGTGGACATTACGAGCTAAACTCACATACAATATGGCCTATTCGGCCTTGTAAAAATCACAGTACAATCTAAATTAGTCTATTGTACATAAGAGGATACTAAGATGACTAAATTATGCAAATTTTGCAAGAAACTAAACGATCTGGCAACCCTGTTAGTTATGCATGTGTACACTGGAATTTTACATTCACTATGTTATAAGGCAACAATGTTGCAAAATTATAGAAAGATAACTTCGTGGTTCCGTGGTATAGTGGTTGTTGGTTCAAATCCACCTCCTAAAAGACCTAGTCTCAGAAACTATTAGTTCAAAATGAGAAATACTTTTGTTTTGGTTGTTCCGTATATCTAAGAGGGTTATAAAAACGTTACGACAATCCTGTCAAATAAACTTCTTTGATTGTATCATACTAAACTAAGTTTTAAAATAGGCTTATTTTATCTTAATTTTATGATGCATCACGTATTCATTTCTCAATAATAATTAGTAGTTACAAGAGTCCTTACTGTACTCGTCAACATATTTAATTTAAGAACCAAATTATTTAACAGATCTACTAAGCAAAAAAAATAGTTTATTAAGCTAAAAATACGGTTTTTCAACAGAACCCATTAATAACACGATTTTAATGAGCACAAATTCTTTATGTTTACTAGTAGGCACTCCAAGGTGCCATCAGCCATCTTCCAATTCCATCATAAGGCCACCTCGATGGTACTATAATAAGTATTGTCATCTAATCTGTATGTATATGCCAAATCTCAACATGATACGACAATTAGAAGTGCATTTAATTCAGACTCTTAAATGTTATTACATAGTTACCGAGTTACTGCTCCACCTAATAAAGGCTTAGGATAGGATAGGGTATGTAGAGGAGAGACTAAGAGAGTATTTCTCGAGATTTCTAGGGGAAAGGGTCAAAACGGAATTTTCGATTTTGCGTCTTAAAGTTACGAGCAATGTCTATTTAGGCTAATAAATATAATTCTCTCATGCTATGCCATTTGTGCCATGCCATGCCTTTGCTATGCCATCAAAAGCACAAGGAACGAGACCAGACTGGTAAGTACCAGACATTGTTATAAGATAAGTAATAATAACGACAATTACATAGATAAACGAATTAGACTTATTTTTTGTGTAATTTTGTCTTTTTTTTGTATCAACGTTTACTTTTCAATTTAATATTATGTTAATTAACACTGTGATTATTATAATTTATTCAGAGCCTTGTTTTAATGAATTAATTCAAAAAGTAATATTTTAGGTATTATAAAAAACAAAAAAATGCTTGATATAAAATGCAATAAGCGCTGTTAGCTTTTATATAGCCATATTCATATGCACCCACCCTGTTAAGCTCTTAAACTGATAGTATACAATGTACGGATACACATACTTTTATAAAATCCAATATTTATTATTAAAAATATCATTTATTCTTTAGTATTTTATTCACTTAATTTGACACTCTAAACTCTAAAGGTCCGGCGGCGATTTGCATGACCGCTCCATTCAAGTCGAGTTTCCTGAATACGACGCTACTACTGTCACTGTTAACTCTATTATTACTTACTAGTCGTTTATTTTTTAATTTTATATATATCGTTTATTTGTTGCAATAACGATGTAATGGAATTGTTTATTTTTTTAAATTAAATAGTAAATACGCTATATCCCGCATACAGCGGGAAAGGAAACCGAAGAATTTTTCGAAACTTTGCGTGTTGAGTAGTGTCCTACTTTTGATTTAAATTGAAACACTTCCGTGTCCACCTTTCCACTGAATTTTGGAGGCTTTGGTGAGTGGTAAAACTCAACGTCGCACCTTGCCTCGTTGCCACAAGGAAATGCAAACATTAAATATTTAATTTCCTCGAGTGGGAATCGAATCAGCAATCTATCACGTTCATATTCACACACTCGTGCCACTTTAGCATATTATATACCTTAAAGAATATTCAAAATAATTAAATTATAACGTTAAATGACATCCATTCTATTAAAATAATGATAAAATAAAAAGTCATTGTGACTCAATGTTAACTCAGCTAAGTAAATAATTGATGAGTTTTATTCATAATTTACATTAATTATTATTTGTTGTATAGGCCGAAGGTCCTGTTAGCATAATTGTTGATAGACCTACTATACTGAGTTGAAAAGCTTTGAAATAAAAAAAAGTCAAAAATGGTGTATTTTTTTATATTAATTTCAAATATAGGTTAAAAGATCCCGCAATGCTTTTTGAATATTGACCCATATTAAAATTTGTTACCGAAATATAAATATTTATTTTGAGTTCAAAAATAAAGAAAATAATTAAAGTTATTTTAAATATTATAACGGCTTTTAATTCACCGATACAACAGTTTGTATGGCAAGAAGATTCCCCTTGTATTCTTGTAAAATTGGCACCTGTCGTCGGTAACACGTGTTCAGAACTGCGAACGAAATGAATAAAAAAAATATTTTTTTTATCTTTTATTTAGCTATACGAATAAAGATAATTTCCATTTGGAATAGAAATAATAAATATTAGGTGACGAAATTCATCACCGCGCTTATTTCTTCTATTCTCACATTTCTGTCTTTTCATCACACTTGGCTTATAAAAATATGTAATCGACTCTATTATTAAAAAGGAACAGGTCTTAATATTGTTCCCGTCGCTATAACCTTTATTTAGTACCTACCGATGTTTGTAGTTTTACTTAAAGTTCCAGTCAGTTTAGGTAGTCGAATCCGCAATGAAAAGATAAAGATGGTGCAATCAAGAAAACTGTGCTCAGGTAGTTGACAATAAAGATTTATGAAGCCAGATTGAGTGGTAAGAGCGTCAGAAGGAGATGACGGTTGACTCCCGAAAACTCGACTCGAACTTATACTCAACGAAAAAAACGAGAGGAGAAGTTGATGACTGTAGAACAGACGAAAGAAATACATATGTAGAGCTATGATCTTTGTTCGTTTGTAGATCCGTTCCACCTGGCTAGGAATAAATGGAGAAGCTAAAAAAATACAATGTTAGTATATGTAAATAATCGAATATTTCTCTACTATAAGTAAGTGTAAAAGCATTGTTGCCACACACTTACATTTCACATGCCACAATCATGGGAAACAGTAGCGGTCTCACTTTCCCAAGCTAAGCCTATTGATTTAGATTTATCATGCTAAGGATAAATTGTATAGATGACAGTGAAAAAAGAAATATCTAAAAGTTTCACTATTTAAACATTTTATGTATTTGATTTGTTTTTAATTACACTATCAGTTTTCGAGATGTTGCGTATTAAGTGGCGGAACTCAACGCCGTTTTTTTTTTAATGTTTACACTTTTAAACTGATAATTAAGCTTACATTATTACTTTGTAAAACAACATGAAACCAGGCAATGCGGCTAGTATTATAGTCTATAGGTATAGGCCATAGCGTGTATAGCTGTCCTATATAGTCTAGACGTGTCTCGAAGTGGGTCACGTCACTGACACGCCTGTATCCACTCGCCACTCCTTCTATGACTTAGCGAAAGGCTTCTTTAAAAACTCTCTTTTTTGTAAATAATTATGATTGGATAAAATTTGGTAATTATTAAGTTATATTATCGAAATAAATGCATAAATTTCGGGTTAATTAAATTTAATTTCATAGTAAATCTATAATTCATGTGTCATAGTGATTTTTTTTATTTAGATACCTATAATAAAAATAATACTGAAACAAGCGGTTCTCTTTTTTTTTCTAAAAGTAGATTAGGCAGAGGGAACCTAATATTAAGACACTCCATTTCACATTTTCAGCCCATTTTGCAAGGCATTGTCTCTCCAGTGTTTGCTTTACCAGAGCAAGGAAATGAAAATAATTAATATCCTCGTAAGAGAATTAAACTCACAACTGTCGCGTTTACAGTTAGACATTAGACACGGCGTTGAGTTCCGCGTCACCCCACCATAGACATTATCTTAGTTCATATTTAAAAATACATTTTGACACATTTTGTTTTAAATTTCAATATTCGTGGGTGGCGGTTGTTAGACACGAGTTAGCGATTAGCCGCTCCAATAAGTCTATATTATGACTCACGATCTGTCATAAACCAGGCGCTATAACTAAACATAATAATATGACAAATTATTAGAATATGTTTTATTTTTTTATTTCTGAAATATTATTTCTATTGTCATTTTATATCTATTAAATAAATATAGGTAAAAGCCAGTCATGAAACACAAGCGTGTGACTGTAAACGCGGCAGGTCGTGTTTTCGATTTCCGTTCAAGGAAATGGAATATTTAAATATTTTCATTTCTTCGCTCTGTTGTCGAGACAAAGGGCGGCGTTGAGTTGCTCCACTCAATGCCTCCAGAATTCAACGGAAACTGGGAAGCAGAGTGTCTTAATGGGCGTATAGGTTCCCTCTGCCTTCCCTGCTCCAAGCGGGATAGAACGTGAAGCTGAAAAAAATATAGGTAAAAATCCTATGCACTACAATACACAAATTACTTCCAAATAGAAATTAAATTTACACAGTAAATAAAACTTAAAATATTATAAAACAAGATGACTCCGAAGAACGAACGAAAGATAAAGCATTTTTCGTATAATATACTAAAACCCAAATTATAGCCGGTGATAAGATTAATCCGATTACATATATCGTCGAATTGTAGATTTAGTATCATGAATAATCGCTATCGTATCGTATACGCAAATATACGTATATTTAGCAAAATTTCGCATTAGTCTGACAATATTTAGTAAAAATAGTAATTATACATATATTTACTAAGAATTAAAAATGGAAACGGTTGACACGAGACAGTATCGTGACATATCAGATATCGTAAAGCCTAAAAAAGGCACCAAGAACGTTCAAAGTCACCTTTGCATATACTCTTGCTAATATTACCGACGTACGAGTATGTATGAAATATGTATGTGTGTATATAAGGTTTAATTATGCATTAAACTTCTAAACACGTAAAGCACGCTTACTCATCCGGCATCAGTCGCTTACTTTTTTGGTAGGTGCAGCCTCTTAGAGTTCAAGGTAACAAATTATATACATAAGTATAACAACTTTCGACATTACTGTTTGTATGAATGTTTTGTATGAGTCATGTTTGTATGAGATGAAAGTATTTCTTTTTTCATAACCATAGCCTATTTTTGATATTAGGGAAAGAAAAAATTGTGTGATACTCTATTCTTATTCTTTCCCTTCTTCCCATCTACTTAGAGACGGAATATATGTAGGTGGTTAACTCATTACCGCTACTTTTTAACCGACTTCTATAAGAAAAGGAGGTTATCAATTTGGCTGTATTTTTTGTAATACCACCCAATTAGGAAATACATCAAAGTTTTTACCTATATTATAATATTTAAAGATTTTAAAGTCTATTATTTATTATCATATAGTTTTTTTATTTATAAAGTTTTTTAAATTATTCAATGTCCTTTACTATATTCTTAAAATTATATTCATAAAATGTTATGATGATCTTTCAAATAGTTTAAGCGTAATTAATAGTTTATTTTTTTCTCATTCAATTCAATAAGGAAGGATAAAATATATGATACTCGTATTTTAATAATTATATTTCAAATATATTATTCTACGTACGTATATATTTATTGTATCGTAATACCTGGAACCGTCCAATGTCCTACTTGCGGTTTCGTGATAATGTTAATTTCATATTAATTAAACTATTTTTAGGCATAAGTAAGTAAATTGAGATATTTTTCTTTTAATCCTATATTATGATTGACTTCAACATATCTTTTGCTAGCTGGTTTCCATTTTTACAGACTTTTTTGCTAAATTTCTTATTGAAGACATACGCCTGTCTGCTCCGTCGGATATATATTTATATCTAAATAAACTGCCTGATATTTGAAGTATCATTGTAGGCATACCTTAACTGAGGTACAAAAATATCTTACAAATTTTTTGCTAAAAGTTTGTTTTGTATATTAGCATAGATACTTAGGGGACTTAGCATTTAATGGTCGTGCTATGAAATCAGCGATGTGTCAGCACAGAATGGATAAGCCCAAACATCATGTCCGGCTTGATAAACCACGTACAAATCCTGTTTTGAAATGAATTTTACATATAAAAATAAGACTTTAATGGAAAAAACATACAGTTCCTGTTTTCCCCAACGCACCGCCCAATTTTCGAGATATAGCGTGCTGAGTGGCGGAACTCAACGCCGCTGTACAGTTCAAAGATACTAAAAAACATTCATAAATAATATAAAATGTGCTAAATGTTTAGATGTCAATCGCATTTAGCAGGTATCCAGGGCATTACACAAGACATTTACAACATTGATATTATAGATTGATACCTATAGTTGTTATTTAACGTTCATAACTGACAGACAATAAGACACCTACTATTACTTATTAATTTTCATTTCTTCACTCCGGTAACGAGGCATAGCGCGGCGTTGAATTCCGTTGACGTTGACGGAAAGTGGAGAACGAAAGTATTTTAATGGGAAGGTACTGTCTTAACACTGTGTTCGCTTTGTTCACCCTGCTATACAAAAGATGAAGCTTTTTAGATTTCTTACTATCAAGATAATTTGAAAATGATTTCCGTAGAGTTACATATAAAAATGTCTTACATAATAATACGACCAAGTTAACTCTAATATCGCCGTGTCAGCGTGACACACGATCTGCGTCAAGAACTTTGTACGTCGGGTCGGCTTACAAAAATGAACACGCTTCTGATTGGCATCATCGAAACATAAATAAAAAGATATAAACGGATGATTGACATAAAATTTGGAAGGCGGTACACTTCTAGGTCTTTTTAGTTTTTTTAAATATACCCGAGGCTATTGTGATGCAGTGGTACAGCATATGACATATGCAGTTTCGAGTCTCACTCGATGCTACTTCCTTGCTGAAAGATGTTGTATTTGGCCACTCAATGCGCAAGATCTGTAATTTTGACCTTTACAGAAGATAGAGAAGTAAAGATCAGATAGGCACTTATAAAGAGATTCTGATTGTGTCTTATCATTTAAAATTTAAGAAAAATAACGAAATACTGCGAGTAAAAATGTAAAAAAAGACATAAAATTTATAAGTTTTAGTTTACAACCAATAAGTACTTGCATTATCTATCATCTTTCCTATGAGATATTTTTTTTCTCTAATAACGGAATTAGAAAAAGTTTGCGAATGTTTTTAAATAATTTGTAAGTTTATATCATCATTTTATCTCAGAAAAAAGAACGCAAAGACAGGCGACAACCGTAAAAGTTCACGGTAGGTTCACACAAGGTATTACCGTTTTTCAATGGGAACGAGGCTTATAAAAGGCGGAAAATATTTTTTTGTCTTGAAATTTTTAAGATATATAAAAATTAGTAATAAGTGATACTACATTATTATTTTTACACAACTATGATAAGACATATAGCGGTATTGAGTTCCGCCCCTCAACATGCAATATTTTGAATATAGGCAAAAAGCATATTGACACTATTCCTCCTAGATATCCTGATACGGGATACAACGTGAAGCTAAACAAAAATTAGATCCCCAAGTGGTATTGGTACCCACGACTATCATAGGCAGCCAAATACATCCATACTGAGTACCACGGCAGTGCATATTAAGTTACTATTATACCATGCGTTTCCTAGAACATAAGATGGGTAGTTGAAAGTGGATAATACGTTTGCGGGATCATTGTTGCTACAATATGTTACATATTATAAAGCCAGTTCCATACGGAAAGTAAACTTAGTAACTATAGAAAAAGAAAGATGTTTTAGCTTCGAGCCTAAAATTCATGGCAGAGAAGACAGAGGGAACCTAAAATTAACACACTCCGTTGCTAAAGTTCTGTCAAATATTCGAGACATTCCTTGTTGAGCAGCGAAATCCTTAACGCTGTTCATCCCCCGAATGGGATTGGAGCCCACAAACGTCTTACAACCAATAAAAATAGGATTTTTTTAAATATACCTATTAATATTTTTTTTATAACTCATATTCATAAAAGAAAATTCCATTAATTATTCCTCCAATTTTGGTGGTGGATCTCAAATTTAATGAATGAATGCTTCGCGTGGTTGTGGAATAAACCCACCACCATTTCCATTTTGCATTATTTAGTAAATATTTAAAGTATTTTATGTACAGTTATAAAGACGACCCTACTAGAAATTCGAGAAGTGTCAAAAATGCTTTAGCCTTATCGATACTGACCCAAAACGACTGTTAGTCATAACTTATAAGGTTTCTTTTTAGTAGGTTAGAACTATTTGCTTCGGTGCATTTGTACAAGTTTTTTTATCTAACTTTGTAGGGTTCCGTATACAAAAGGTATTAATATAATAACATAATTATATTCCAATTTCACATTGTAACCCTCATTGTAGGCAGAGGGAACATAGTGTGAAGACACTCCGTTTCCTACTTTACGGCCTATTCGAAATAAAAATAGAGCGGCGGAAGTCAGCTTCGCGATTTGTTTTATTACTGATGCTTGGAAATGAAAACTACTCATTGCCTCTAATGGGAATCGAACTCGCAACTCTGCGAGCCACTGCGTCACAACGGCTAGGAAGGTGCTAATGTACCTATATCATTATTTATTATGCGTTTGTCATATACTTGTGACTTCACGTTCGTTCTTTTAGATACTTGTCCAAAGATAAAGAAAAAATTATGTGTGTAAGTAAATAAAGAGTCAATTCTGTTTAGCTTTAGTATTATTTAAAAAAAATATCAAACATTTCATCCGTTACTTAGTCCTTGGAGGTAGATAGGTTTTGAAGCTCTGGTTACTAATGTTATGCGTAAGCTTAATATTATTTACATAGACAAATTGCCATTCAATCTATGACGTCTAGAAACAAATGACTTATCACTTTAATAAGGACAAAAAAATTCAGACTAAACAATAATTATTCATAAAGCAATAATAGATTATAGCATAAATAATTTCGAACGTTTTATGTTCATCCGGCAACACGCCGCCAAATGTGTAAATAACTGTAGTGTACGCTTTATTCGGTGAAGTTGACTCATGTATAGAATATTATGTATATTTTATTGATAGCCTCGCTGGTATGGTATTATTTATTTATTTTTATCGCGACGGTTCTAGGTTCGACTTCCACTCAGAAGAATTAATCATTTTCTTTTCCTTGCTCTGGTAACAATTCTAAATGCGTTGAGTTCCACGTCCAATTAAGTCAAAGTAGAAACAAGTGCGGAGTGTCTGGGCTCTAACTCTCTCAGTCTGACCTACATGCGGGATGCAGAGTGAAGCGTATAACAACAATAAACTGAAAAACGAGCTCGACGAGGAACGGCTCAACGTGCGACTACAAGCGTGTAAATAAGAGATTTAATAAACAATTCCAAAAAATATATTACTTAATACAAAATTCAAGAAAATACTCACAACTGACTTGTATTTAATATACTTATTAGTTAATACGATACCTTTCAACTTTATTAGAATATAACGGCGAAACGTATTAGACCGGAAACATATAAAATATAGCCATTTCCAAATAAATCCTCTAAGAGAAAGTAGTTTTAATCTCTTAATTTATACTTATATCGATATTTGTCTAATTTTTATGTTATTAGATATTAATGATATCGAGGTATCGTGTTCAATGGACGTTTCAAATAAAATTAATATTTATTAATTTTTAGATAGATAGATACTTTTTTGCAACTTCATTTTGTTTGCCGCAAAATAAGAGGGAATGTCGTGTTAATACTTACACGCCTTTCCCAACTTTCAATCTAATTCGCGAGACTTCCCGATACGGTCCCATTGCTTCACGAAGACCTAAATATGTTTTTTTATTAATTTCATAATGAAAGAAGATAAAGATTTCATGGCGCAGCGGCACATACGTGTGACCGTAACGCGACGGATGTGGGTTTTGATCCCCACTCGTGGAAATGAAATACCTATTTATTTACGTTTATATTTCCATTTCTTCGCTCTGGTGTCGTGGCAAAGCGCGGCGTTGAGTTCTGCCACTCAACACGCAATGCCTCCAGAATTCGTCAAAAAGTGGAGAACAGAGTGTCTTAACACTAGGTTCCCTCTGCCTATCCTGCTGTGTGCGGAATACAGCGTGAAGCTGATTTATTTATTTATTTTAGAAAAGAAAGAATTCATACAACCTTTACAATATCTAAATTTTTCTCTTAAAACTATATATTAATGGGAACCTCCCACATATCGGTTTCCCATAAAAACGTAAACTGAGTTTTGAGCATATACGATTTGTAAACTGGCAACGTCTTTACTTAGCATGTGGCAAGGTGATTGACTTCGTCTCTTTTGGTAGCAACTCGGTTTTACCGAAATAGGTTGTGTACGACACGGTATGGCAGGGGCTAGGCAGGCTGCATACGACTTGCTATATAATCATTTTTTTTATTTAATATGGGATGTAGGAATAAGATGTTATGGTTTCCAGTTTTTTATTTTATGCCTTACGAATGACCGTCTGTCCCCTCCCCAACTTTGTTTTCATGAACTGTAAACGTAAAAAAAAACATTTTCTCCCGTTTTCTTTAACTTTTTTTCAAAACAATCCTATGTTATAAGCGTGCGAGGGCTCCGATTCTCACTCGAGAAAATGAAATATTTAATATTTTCATTTACAGTACACAATTCCTACAGAATTCGATAAAAATAATTGGAAGGCAAAATATAGATACAAATATTATTTATTCATAGTAAAAACAATTCCTAGTCTATACACGCCTTAAGCTCATAGCCTCATACTAAAATAGCTAGGCATTCCGCTCATTAAATAGCACGTAATAATTATTTTAAACAGTCGCATTAACTACAGTATCGACATAAAAACCTTATTCTACTTTAATGACATTAAAGAAGATAAAAAATAAAATTACTTATTGCAATAATACTAAAAGTTTAACAGAGGCTAATATATTTAAAATGTAAAAAGGGAAAGCTTTATCATTAATCTCTCCTTTTTTTTTAAATATACCTAATACATATAACATAGACTGTGACATACACCCGTAGATGATTTCAATTGACCAGGCGGGCGGGCCCATGGTAAAAGCTAGTGTACTTATAGTGATGTATACAGGTTTTTCATACATAATAAAGTACACATTTTGAACTTCCACTGCTACTTCACTCAAAATTAATTAAATATGGCTATATAGGATATAATAAAAACAAAAGTGCCATGACAGTGTTATAATGAAAACCGAAACCCCTAAATGTAGAGCGGCACGCGAGGTTTTAATTTATACATTTTTCCGCTACATTTTGTTTTGGAAATTCAATTTTCTATAACAAAGCATGGCGTTAAGTGTCGTCACTCAAAACGCAATTTCTCGAAACGTGGACAACGCGTGGAGAACGGAGTGTGTATACACTAGGTTCCCTATGCCTACCCTGCTGTGTGCGGGATACGGCGTGAAGCTGATTTATTTTTATTTTATTTTTTTAAGAAGAAATTTCTGTTGTATTTCTGAACTTAGTAAAAGAATAATTTCCAAGTATTTTCACAGTAAGGTCATCGTAGAGCAGTGGCCCAGCGTTTTACTGTAAGCGCAACGGTTGTGGGTTCGGTTCCCACTAAGGTTATTGAATATATTTCATTTCCGTGCTCGGGTAAGAATACGAGTATAAAGCGCTGCGTTGAACCCCGCCAGTCAACATACAATGTTTCGAAAATTTGCTGTAACGAGCTGTAATTTTATTTGCTTAAATTATTTTCTTTATCTTCTTCTCAACTTGTTTTTACAATTTTTATATAAGACATACTGAATTATAAAATTGTTTTCACAAACATCCACGTACTCAATTATTATTAATTCTTAAAGTAACACAATAAGAAACAATCAACTTAATTCATAGCGATTAGGTAAATATTGACATGCGTAATAAAATAAGGTGTTTTGTATATTATAATTGTTATTATTACGTCATTGAGTTTCCTGGCAACTTATTATTCATTCCTCCTTCTTGTTATACATTCTGATGCACATACGTGTTTAGCAGTGACCCAGTGCCCCAGTACAAAGACCAAGCCCCCATTTGTAATATAGGATTGAATCTTTCATATTATGCAGAAATATACATATTTAAATTTAATAATTATTAAGATATTTTTATAGATACGCCGTATCCCGCTTATAGCAGGGTTACCGAGGGAATCCAGTGTTCCCCATATTCTCGCCAATTTTTAAGTTGAATTTCGAAACAACATGGTAACAAGTAAAAAGACGGCCTTAATTCATTTTAATTTGCTTAATTAGTAATTATAAATCAATATAGAATATTGTTATATATTATAATACATTTTTTATTGATAGTTTTGGTTCCTTGGTTCTCTTTTAAAAACAAATTTAGTTGACACGCGTAAGTAAATAATAATAAGCCTAATATAATTTTAATAGCTAATGACTGATATAAATGATGACCTATGAGCATATATTATATTATTTATTTAGCATACACATATAATACTAGTTGCTGACAAGTACTATTACTATGTAAATTAATTCAAATGAATTGCTGTGGGTGGGTGGGTTTTCTTTTAATTGTTTAGTTTTAGTTTAGTGTTGTTTTAGTTTTATACGTAAAAATAAATTGAAAAGAATTGAAGTAACAATATTATTAAAATTAAATATTATTAAAAAGTAAAAACGTCCTCTTTTACATCGCTCCAAATTATTTCAAATAAAATTATAGATAAAAAATTAAAGCTTACTTTGAAAAACGGAATGAATTACAATAAATGGTAACCCTATTTGTATGCAACGCAAAAGTCCCTCGGTTGTCGGGAAGTGATTATAAATAGTATCATGACGTGTTTATACAGGAAGTTACAGGGGAATTACTGTATTATATTTAATATAATATTATAATAAATTTTTTGGAAAATAATATATGTTTATTAACTATTATTTACGACCATTTATCTTTAAGTTCATGAGACATTATTAATTATTATTATTGAAAACATACTAGTGACAGTGACAGGCTATATAGAATTTCTATTTGAAAGCTCATTAGTGATAAACTTTTAATATACGGCTATCCAATGTTAATCCTATATAAGAAATGATTAATGAAAATAACCAAAGATACTGACAAAATATATTTACGAACGAATCAAAGATTTTTTTCTAATTTGGGTTGAATTTGTGGTGAGAGTTGAGTGGCACAGCGTGTGACTATATACGTGACGGTGGTGGATTCGATCCTACTCGGAAAAATTAATTATTCGATATTTTTCTCTCTTCCTCTGTTAACAAGGCGTAGCATTTCGCAATACGCAATATCGAAAATTTGGCCCAAAGTGGGGAACGGTGTCTTAACGTTTATATATATGTAAGTGCTCTCCGCAGTCCGCCTATCCTGCTTTATTTCATTTAATATTTTATTTATTAATAAATATATACATATACCAAAAAAATATTGAAAATGTAGAGTGAACTGTAGCGTCTGTATAAATGAAATATATAATTATATATTATAAAAAACCTAGAACCTGGTCATCGACAGGTTAAATTACCCCACTAAGTAGTCATTTTCAAATGATATTGGCCGGTAATACACTAATAACCTATTTACATGATAAAGAAGCCGTAGTCGGTGCTTAAACGAGATTATCCGATGTGGCTACTCAAACGCTTTATATATCACCTCAGTTAATATTTTCTTCATATATAGGTATTTTTTTTTATAAAAATGGTGGTAGAAGTAAGAGAAAAACGAAATATATAAACACTACGTTCTTCTTACCTACACTGATTTGCGAAATGTAGTATGCAGCTGGACGTACAATAAAAATAAATTATTGCTGCAATAATTATATTATAGGGGATATTTATAGAACTAAGTAAAACCTAAGGGTAGTAGTAAGGCCTAAGACAATATTTTGCTTTTTTTCTGTGCCGTTGTTCATGTTAATCTTAGAATTGATTCAACCTATTGAAATGAAGTTATATCTATTGAATTTAAGGAATCTTCCTTTAACATTAATATATTAGGTTTTGGCTTTAATCGGTTCCTAAATAAAAATGTTATATCAATACGTTTTCTCACGCAGGCGAATTTGCAGAAAAAATATAAATGACTTATACTTCTTTTTGTTATTGAAAAGCGTTTGAATAAAATGTCATTCTTATCCACTGAGCTATTAAGGCTAATTGCCAAACAGTACTTCATACTAAATTCTTAGCATATAAGAAAAAAATGTGTCAACCGAAGACGTGTAATGTCGTGGTATTTACGCTAATGTCAACCAACAGTTGACATTAGCGTAAATATCACAATGCAGATGTTTTTACTAGAATATGACTTGTGAGGGTTTCTCTTATTTTACTTACTTCGTACATTCAGTTGTAACGGTACAAAAAAATCTTTTATTTACTTTTTACGGCGTTTTTTTTTTAATTTTGAAATAATTCTTTTTAAAAACAGTATATGTAGGCATTACTTTGAGATTTGCGCCCAAAATTATAGTGTGCTATGACTCTAATGACCGATGATTTTAACTTAGATTTTTTGTAACTAATTAACTTCACGCATATCGAATTAATATTGTTGAAAATAATTCTCTCAATCAAAAAAAATAATTACTTTAGCAAATGTAATTATCGCTAATATATTGCAAATGTAATAAGTCAAAAGTAATGTTTTGACACAAATAGATGAATTTAAGATTTATTGCCATGGAAGTGTGGCTATGTGTTCGATATATAAAAATTACAAGTTTACATTTCTGTTTCATTCTGTTAATTTAGTTTTTGATAGCACACGAACTATTATTTAAATATTGATGAGTAAAATATTTTTTATATTCATTTACACATACATTACTTATATTTCTTTACTATTTTATGGATATATAAACATATTGTATGTATAAACAATAGTAATTAAGCTATTATAAAATATTTTGAAAATTGTCATTTATGATGGTTTTCGTTTACGCAAACCCCTGCAAATTAATCCTCTTATATACTACATATTAACACTACACTATATTACATATTAACTTATTTAATATGTATTTTTTTCATTATTATAATACAATATATAATATTTGCGAAATTATTATCTTATCCAGGATAGCTGATAGCGCATCCGTGAATGACCATTAATACAATGTTGTTTACTGTTCCCAGGCCCTTTAGTCATTTATATTTCAAATTTATCTCGCTTCTCAGTATATTTGTTGATTCTGAAGTGAATTCAACACAGAAAAGCTACTGCTATAGTCGTTTTATTCTCCAATTAATATATAAATTCTACAAAAAAAATTATATATATATTTCATTTGATTTGTTATTAAATATGGTTATAATTTTTTATATTGGTTAATTTAAATTAAAACAAGTGTTTAAAATGGGTTTCGGTGAAGCCAAAGACTATGGGTTGTTATTCAGGATATTGAAATACCGCGAGCGGTGAGTTTGATGTTTTATAGTACACGATAAGCTGTGATAAGAGAGAAAGTTATATCTTTTATATACTTTGCCGCAAAATTGTAATAAAATATTTACTAGTATGATGTAAAAATAAGAAAATATTATTTATTCTAATATTTCAAAGCAATGTTTTTTAAAATGTGTTTTTTATATTTTTTTATTTGAAATTATTCATGAAACCGTTCAGTCGTTATTGCTGAAAAAGATATGTTTGTAATAAATTAATATTAAATCTAGTATCTAGTATAAATAATAAGAAGAATAAAAAGTATCCATTCACTACTAATTTGCATAAGATATTCATATAATATATCTACATACTTATATGTACTTACAAACTGTAACAGCTTGCACTTTTATAATTACTGTTTTTAATTTTTTATTAATTCTAAAGTACCTTTAATTAAGATAATAAACGTTATTTACTAAAATATCTATTCTAAGAATTTCATGTTTGTGTAAAGATCGATGACACATCCTTTCTCAATTGATAACATCTCTAATTACCAGTAATTTGAAACTAAGCTACTTTGAATACGACTAGCATGAAAATATATTACAAGACTTAGACTTGTGGCGTAGTGGTACAACGTCTGACTGTGAACGCAACGGTTGTAGGTTCGATACCGAATCGGGGCAATTAATTATTTCCATATTCTCACCCTGATAAGAATGAAATACGAAATTTATTGAAAATATTTTTAACACTAAGCTCCCTCTGCCTACTCAGCTATATGCGGGAAGCTAAAGTAAAATATTACTTATACAATGGGTATTAATTTGTAATAGTTTCAATTTCTAAATATTTTCTTTATATTTCTCTTTTTGGATTAATTAATTAATTTATTACGCTTGTTAAGGCATAATAACTTTGAATAACAATTGTCATCAATACACTTGTATTTACTGATTAAAATAAAGCACTATATTTATACATTTTGAAGGTCTCCGCCTGCATTTAAGGCCACGTAATTATTTATATACATTATTAATGCAAAGTATATATATGCTTTTATATATTTATTTTAATTTTAATAAGAGCCATCAACCATTATTATTAATTAGGCGGAAAGTGTCACTACTCAAACTCGTAACATGAATGTTGAATAGTGTAACTTAACGCCGCGCTATTAACAATAGAGCGTAAATGAAAATAATTGCCCCGAATGGGGATTGATACCAAGAATTCCTGGTATTCGCATTTACTGTTATGAAACTCCTGTCTCCACCTTCTGCCTAATTTTCAAGCTTTTGCCTTCGTACCAGAGCGAAGAAATGAAAATATTAATAAATAATAATGTATTATTCATTTCCCCGAGTGGGGATCGAACCCACAACTTGTTATATGCTTATCTACATACATCTGTAAATAACTTCTATTCAATCAACCAGGATCCTGCGGCCGGTGTCCATACAAGGCGTGATGGAGCACGCCCTGCAGCACCGCGAGCGCGTGGGCGTACAGGATTTCGTCTTGCTGGAGGACTACCTCTCCGAGGCCGCCTTCATCGACAACCTGAGGAAGAGATTCAGTGAGAATATTATATATGTGAGTATTTTATTATAGAAATTGATTAGTTTTACTTATGTTATTGCTTTATTTTTTGTGATTGACTTTAATTATATTGAAAATTTTGTATTTTATTTTGGGAAAATAAATAATTGTATTAATAATTGTATTGCTTTTATAGAGTAGTTAAAACTGTGTTTTCATTGAAAGTGGTGCTGACAATAACACTGTATAATAAAAATATTTATTATTTTTACAGACATACATAGGCAATGTGTTGATATCAGTCAATCCCTACAAGAACCTACCAATTTACACTGAAGAGAAGACAAAGCTTTACTATAAGAAAGCATTCTTCGAAGCTCCACCTCACGTGTAGGTGTAATACAAAGCTAACTATTTTTATTATACTTTTAACGACTTGAAAATATCATTTTTTTGCTTCACGCTTTATCCCGCACATAGCAGAGTAGGCATTCATATATTATAATCCAGCAGGGAGATGGTGTTTCCAAATTAGGCCTAGACGATTATTTAATTTACATTAAAATTCAATTATCTGTGGTGAAATTAATTATAATATTAATTACGTATATGATGTCATAAAATAAATATTTAAATGGGATTCTTTATTCAAATGAATATCTAACTATAATTAATACATCCGATTACATGTCGATTAATGATAAAAAATACAGATTAAATACAGTAAAAAATACAGATAGGTACCTACGTATATGTTATCTAAGTTGAAAGAAATCGTGACTCTGTGTTGTAGCGTCTGAATGTAAACTTAATGGTAATAGGTTCGATTTCAATTATTCAGCTTTCCCAGGCAAGGTAAAAGTGCAAGTTGAATTCCGCTACTTAAAACTCAAAGTTTCGAATTGCCTACGCCTGTATGCGGGATTCAACGTGAAATCGAAAAAAAAGGAAAAAATATAGAAAAGATTTTATTATTTATCCTGAATGGATATTGAGCTCTCAACAAATGGCTTATCGGAGAAAGCTCAAAGTAAAAGACTAACTAACAAGGTACATAATATATGTAGTTATAATACTAACACATCTGTTTATAAATTAATGTAATAAAAAATGGTGCCTACTGATAAAATTATAAATACCGATATTTATTATAGTTCACACGACAGCCTCGTGGCTGAGTAATGTTTTACATCTAATTTCTAATAAGAGATCGTGTTCTCGCGTGTGACTGTAAACGCGACAGGTTGTGGGTTCCATTCCCAGTAGAGGCAAAAGCGCGGCATTGGATTTCGTCACTCACTTGGCGGAAAGTGGGTAAAGGAAGTGTCTCAACGATAGGTTCCCAGGTTCCCTTTGCTTACTCTACTATGAGCGGGATACAGCTTGAAGCTTTTAAAATAATTATACGCAACCATGTTTTCGGAAATGATATTTGTGGCCACATGTCTTATTTATATAAAATGCAAAGAAGAGAGGCGAAAACATGCATCTTTAAATTTTTTGGTTAAGCTATATAAATTAAGAGTAACTTGCTCATTATTTGACTATTAAAAATATATGCAACACTTATTAAATCTTCGGGAGAATTAAATTTTAATTATAATGTATCTTTTTTAAATATTAAATATTATAGTGAGATTTAAACTAATAACATACACTCCATAAAATATGTAAAGCTTATTTTTGTACAGTTATTTTAATTGATTAACATAACAAAAAACTATTTAATGTTTATGTTACTAGATTAGTTTTTTCGCTATTATTCGAATTCGTTATGGTACGTTCACGGCTAGCACTGAACCAAGCGTGTCTAAAGTCCAGGTAAAACTTCATTTTCTTGTTCCGATTACGATATGTTATGTCTTGTAAATTAAGATACCTTTCATTTTTTCTACGTCAACTAGTATTTTACTGTAGTATTATACGAGTAGATTTTTTTTGTCATCTTTTGTTATTATCGCAAATATTTATATATCTATCCGTATCTTTTATTGTTTTATTACACAGATACGACGTAATACAGTGCAATGAGTACATTATAATCTTAACATTTATAGCTTAACTGGTCAGTATTTTAAGTGGGGAAACTTTAAGACCTCTCGACACTGTTGTAATGAACCTAGTACCTACCTCATATATATGAAAAACTACCATTGTGTGTAGAACGCAAGAGATTTAATTCAATACCAAATTCTTCTACACATATTACCGCGTTGTTAATTTAAAGAGCTCAAAATTAAATTTCAGGCTAACTTGTAGGTTAGTTGTGTGGATAACTGAAGCCTACAACGAGCGGCTCTAAACGCGACTGGTGGTCTGTTTGATTCCCACTCTAGGAAATGAAATATAAAATATTTTCATTTGCTCGCTCTAGTAACGAGGTAATGCGTAGTGTTGAGTTCGTTGACCAACAAGCTGACGGAGTATTTTAGCACTCCGTCCCCGGGATCCTTCTGCCTAACTATGTGAGTACACACGGAGTGCGTGGAGCTAAAAAAAATCAATTAAAAAATTAAATCAGCATTACGCTGTATCCCACACACAGCTAGGTAGGCAGAGAGAACATAGTGTTGAGACACTCGGTTCCCCACTTAGAAGATTAACTTATTTTAATTATTGTATTTAAAGTAGTGTCTTAACACTAGGTTCCCTCCGCCTACCCTGCTGTATGCGGGATACAGCGTGAAGCTGAAAGAAAAAAAATTCTATATTACTCATTACATGTACATAAGTTCCAAACTATGTTATCTCACAGTATCAGCACTTCATACTGATAAAGTTGTTAATATCTTAGATAAGTATGTACCTACGTCTGTATTAGTTTAAATAATCAAAATTAAATAGACTAGCGCTAGTATTAATGATTATAGACTAATATATTTAGTTTTCTTAATTGAAAAAATAAAAAAGTCACTTTTTCCTCCTTTTACCGACGTTAAACCGACAGTTATAAATTGTTGGTTCAATTCTATCTAAGGAGTAATAAGTTATTTTTATTTTCTCGATCTGATAACAAAACAAAGGCAGACAGTGGCGAACGGAGTGTCTTAACACGAGTTCCCCTTTTCTTGCCCTGCTGTGTGCGGGGATACAGCATGAAGCCGATTTGATTTTTTGATTTTTTTCTATATATCTATAAATAATGATATAAAAAGTTTTAATTGATTTAACTCTTTAATCACAATGGGCAATTATGCAATTTTTCCAATTTTCTGATGTACCTAAACAATTAATTAATTAAATGTTTGTCTTAGGTTCGCGATCGCAGACAATGCATACAGGTCGTTGGTGTATGAGCACAGAGAACAATGTATTTTGATATCGGGTATGTATATTTCCCGTCAGATCCTTCTTTTCATTACTATGATTAAGGTTAATAACAATTCGGGCGCTAAGCTACTCCTTGTGCAAAAAACTTTGCTAAAAATTTTTTGCACTAGGAGTAACCGATCCACCAAACAATTCTTTTAGGTGAATCCGGCTCAGGTAAAACTGAGGCATCCAAGAAAGTTCTCGAATATATAGCAGCACGTACAAATCATTTGCACAATGTTGAAACAGTTAAAGACAAGCTTTTACAAAGTAACCCCTTATTGGAAGCTTTTGGAAATGCTAAAACTCATAGAAACGATAATTCTAGTCGATTTGGAAAATACATGGACATTCAGTTTAACTATGAAGGTGCACCCGAGGGTGGTCATATATGGAATTACTTGCTGGAGAAATCCAGGGTTGTCAGCCAAATGGCAGGAGAGAGGAACTTCCATATCTTCTATCAGTTGTTAGCCGGTGCCAGTCAAGATTTGCTAAAACAGCTAAGGCTTCAAGGAAGGCCAGAAGTTTACAAATATACGGCGTCGGTAAGTAAGAAGATATTGCCTATTAATGCGAACTTTGTGTTTTATCTAGAGTATTTCATGTTTATTTCTATAATATAAGTGCGAAACCCTATAATAATGTTACTTTGAAACCTTTATACCTTATCTTCCTAGTTCAGTCGTGATAATCTGAGCTGTTTTTCAGGCCGATAATAAGTTCTTTTAAACACTAACATATTTATGTTGATTTCAAATAATATATATTTAATAGTATATTTGAATAAAAAATAAATTTATATTAATTTAAAATATTTTATTTTAAAGGAGTCCCAAGGCAACCAAAAACTAAGCGACTCAGATCAATTTCGGGCTGTCCAAGAGGCTATGAAGATCATAGAAATAGGAAACGACGAACAAAATGAGATATTTGAGATCGTCGCCAGCATCCTACATCTTGGGAACGTAAAATTCGTACAAAATGACAAAGGATATGCAGAAATTCTAAACCACGACGCCAATAGTGAGAATGTTGCTGAGGTAAGTTGAGATAATGTTATCAATAATAAATAATTTATAGAACCTGTAGTAATAGATAATAAGATAAAATTAAATAGATTTATGGTTCTTATTGTTATCGGTAAGATGTTCTGTTTAAATAAGATTGACTGATTTCTTAACATATCTTGGATAACTTTACATATGTTTTGTTTTAAATATTCAAAACAGAGAAGTTTGTCTTGTTACAAAAGAGTACCCTCTCTGGTAACAAGACAAAACGTGGCGTTCAGCTTTTTGGCAACTACGATATGATAACCATTTAAATAACTTACCTTTTCAGCTTCTTAAAGTGAACACCCAAAATCTAAGAGAAGCGCTAATAAGCAGAACAATAGAAGCAAGAGGCGACGTTGTAAATACTCCATTAGATCTGGAACAGGCCAAGTACGCCCGGGATGCACTGGCCAAGGCTATTTATGATAAGCACTTCAGCTGGCTGGTCTCCAGACTCAACTCCTCGTTAGCACCTAAAGATAAGGATCCAAGGTCATCTGTCATAGGTATCCTGGATATCTATGGTTTTGAAATCTTCCCCAAGAATAGTTTCGAACAATTCTGCATCAACTTCTGCAACGAGAAACTCCAACAATTGTTTATACAATTGACACTCAAATCTGAACAAGAAGAGTATTTGAGAGAAGGCATTGAATGGGAACCTGTGGAATACTTCAATAACATAATTATTTGTGATCTTATCGAAGAAAGACATAGAGGTTAACATATTATATTTTTTTGTTGTGTTTCTCAAATTTTGGAGGGTATGCAGAGGGAGTGTAAAAATACTTTGGAATCGAACATGAATATTTTTTTTATATAAATTAATAACATTTTAGGTATCATATCCATCCTTGACGACGAATGTCTTCGTCCGGGAGACGCGAACGACCTTAGTTTCTTAGAGAAGCTGTCTCAACGCTTGGACGGCCACGCGCATTATAAATCCCATCAGAAAGTCGATTCAAGAACACAAAAACTTATGGGACGAGATGTAAGTCAAAATTATTGGTTAATAGAATTATTAATTATTTAATTAATTCATTTCTGGCAAATATCCAAAGTTTCTTAGATAAACTACAGCATATTTACAACGATTAGATTAGAAGACTATTAAAAATGAGTTGGTTGGTAAGTTTATTGATGAAATAAAACCAAAAAAAATACTTCCAGGAATTCTGTCTAGTCCACTACGCTGGAGAAGTGACCTACAACGTGAACACTTTCATAGAGAAGAACAATGACTTGCTGTTCCGCGACCTGCAAAGCCTCATGGCGTCCAGTGGGAATAAAATTGCTGGATTATGCTTTAAAGTAAGTTATATTTACTTGAGTAAAAGTAAATAATATTTTTCAGAAATAATCACATTACTTTTCCCAATAATTATAATATATATTTATTAAAAAAATATTTATAGTATTATAAAAACAACATATAAAACATAAAAAATAAAAGAAAACTAATACAAATTTAATGAATTCAGCACTTAAACTTAGCAAGCAAGAAGAGACCGGAAACCGCCATTACGCAATTCAAGAACTCCCTCAACGAATTGATCAAAATATTGAGTAGTAAAGAGCCTTCCTACATCCGGTGTATCAAGCCAAATGATTTTAAGATGTCAAGTAAGAAACGATTTATTATTATTCCTATTTAAAAAAAACTTTGCAATCTATTCAGGAATATAATTATTTATTATTGAAGGGTTCTATAAAGTCCAACACGTCTGCAAAGAACATCCAGAATAGTATCTATATAGATTTCAATGTCAATTTATTGCATAGATATGCAATAAATTGACATTAAAGTGTTATTTCACACTTAGGAAAGAAAAATAATTATTTAGAAAACGTATATAAATCGTCCAACTTAGACGACTTATTAATAATTGAATTCGCTTTGGTAGTATTGGAAAGCGGGGAACAGAGGGTCACAACTACTAGGTTCCCAGGTTCCCTTTGCCCACCCTGCTATCTAAAAATGTAATAATTTTTATAACTTTAATAATTATTAATTCAGTAGAATTAAAGTAGTAAAATTTTAATATATCTTTGGTCATTACAGTGCAGTTCGATGACAAGCTAGTATCTCATCAAGTCAAATACCTCGGCCTCATGGAGAACCTGCGCGTGCGTCGCGCTGGTTTTGCTTACAGAAGGACTTATGAAGCTTTCCTAGAAAGGTGTTGACTTTTTTAAAAGAAAAAAATATTATATATAAGTCTTTTTTCATAGTTATAATTCTGTAATAACTGATTGTTGATTGGTGGAACTCAACGCCTCGCGTCGCCCTCACTATTAGAGCGAGGAAATGGAAATATTAAATATTTTATTTTCTCGAATGGGAATCGCACCTACAACCTGTTGCGTTTACAGTCATGTTTCTTAACATTTATTTAATATCTAATAAATAACTATTTTCTAGATACAAGTGTTTAAGCCAAGACACATGGCCGAACTACCGCGGCCCGGCGAGAGATGGCGTTCAGAAACTAGTGGAAGCAATGCAATATGAAAAGGAGGAGTATAGAATAGGAAAGTACGTATAAATTATGTACTTGAAAATAAATTTGTTCTAACCACAAAAATATCTCTGTTCTTGTCTTTTATTTTGTTTTGTCATTCAGAGCGTGCCAGTAGAGCACTACTCACTTCACAAATGTCACGTTGTATGGAGAATGTAAAAAGATAATTTTATCTTTTTTTTTCCTCCAGCACAAAAATCTTCATACGTTTCCCCAAAACGTTATTCGACACGGAGGACGCGTTCCAAATAAAGAAGAACGACATCGCCACCATCATCCAGAGTCGCTGGCGCGGGTACAAGCAGCGACAGCGCTACCTGCGCATGAGGAGCGCCGCCGTGGTCGTACAGAAGTGGGTGAGACGTTTCCTGGCGCAGAAGCTGAGGGAGCGGAGAAAGAAGGCCGCTGGTATTATTAGAGCTTTTATTAAAGGTTCGTATTGCTTATTGATTGTATATCTGTAATAACAGTAAGTGTTTGTATAGTTAAACGCTGTAATCTCAGGAACTGCTAGCTCATATTAGAAAATTATTTTCTGTTGTATATAATTCATTTATTGATAGTAGATCGTTTCGATGTAGTCCACTGATACCTGCGGTCAAAGTCACCTACCGCACTTAGAATAGTTAAGAAGAAGAAACCTGCAAATAGGTTTTATAAAAATTAAAACACGTAAAGCTGCATACAAAATATAAATTAGTGGTTTTTTTTGCTAAAGTAACTCAAATTTAGAAGTTAAACTTAAAAAAAGGCATGTCGTCTGAAGACGATCAAAAATTTTAAAATTAAAACAGCTAAAAGTAATTAGATTTTAGTCGCCTCAAATGTATATTATTTGGAGTGTTAGTTTCAAGTTATAGATTCATATATATTTTTTGAAATATTTATACAAGTTTTATACAAATTTTGTTATATTTATACCAACATTAATAGATATACACACATATTTACTTTCCACAAATATCAAAATATTATATATATCTTATATTTAACAATATTCTCCCACCAGGTTTTATCACTCGCAACGGACCGGAAACTCCAGAAAACCGTCGCTTCCTGGGCATAGCTAAGGTCCACTGGCTTAAACGCCTGTCCAAGCAATTGCCTTCCAAACTTCTCGACCTCTCATGGCCGCCATGCCCGGCGACATGCCAGGAAGCTTCCGTGTACTTACAGAAGTTACATAGATTGCATTTGGGCAGGAAGTATAGATTGGCTTTGTCGCCGGAAGACAAGAAGCAGTTTGAATTGAAGGTGCTGGCTGAGAAGATTTTTAAAGGTTTGTGATTTAGTATTTAGAAGTTACTTAAGACATTACAATCTTCCTTTGTTAATAATCCGTTCCCATTAAAATGCTTCCGATCCCCACTTTCCGGAACGGCGGAAAACAACGCCTCCTTACCATAGCGAGGAAATGAAAATATAAAATATTTAATTTCCTCGAGTAGGAATCGAACCCGCAACTATCGCTTTCACAGTGTCACGCTTCATTCTGAATCTGCTCCACGACTAGACTCTTAAGTTTATTAGTGTATAATAAATAAATAAATATCCAACGTGCAGGCAAAAAGAACAGCTACCCGGGCAGCGTGCGCGAGCGCTTCGCGGCGGACCGCCTCTCGGAGGAGCAAGGCGTGCTGCGCGCCACCTTCATGGCCTCGCCCGCCTGGCCCGCTGGGGAGAAACTTATCGTAAATATTATTATTTGTTATTGTTTTTAGTATTTTTTATAAGTTATTTTTGAGGTTTCCTATTATTTAGGTTCTCGGTAAGTAACGATATTTTTAGTGGTCGAGTTTTTAGTATTTCATAATTATTTATAGAATTATGAATATTTATCTTGATAAGATCTTAGCTTTACGCACTACTTGTACATTCAAAATTTTTAGCACGTATTACTTTTTCTATTGATACAAATCCTCGATTCAGTGGCGTAGCGAGCTTAACTCGCGCCCGGCGCAAGATACTTTTACAGCGCCCCTCAGACGAAAACTATATAGTTTCATATGTATGTTTAAATAGTTTTGCGGACTATTTGGCGCCCCTTTATGAGCGGCGCCCGGGGCATGATGAACCCTCTTGCCCTCCCTACAAGCAAAAAAAGTATTGTAAACAATACTCGAGACATAGTATTATAATTTTACACATTTTCCGAATGCAAAGAAATAAAAATAACTTTAATATACATATATATTAAAATATCCATCCATATCATTGGCCTCATATTTAATAAAATCACTATTATTATAAATAACCTTCTACCACAGTATTCATGCGAAGCTATAAAATACGACCGTCGCGGATACAAACCCCGGCCCCGCGTGCTGCTCGCTTCAGACGCAGCTCTGTACGTGCTGGACGCGGCCTCCCGCAAGACCTTCAAACTGAAACACCGTCTGCCCTTAGATAAACTAAGAGTTGTGGTCACCCATGAGACTGATGATCTGGTGCTCATTAAAATACCCCAGGAGTTGAAGAAGGATAAGGTGAGTGTAAATACACTAGGTCTAAACACACTTGTCATAGCTAACATTCATACTTACAATGACTTACATTATCAATTAAATATAAATACAAAATGATTACAAGTGAGGCCAGTCGTGGCGCAGGGGCACAAAGTGTCACTGTAAACGTGACAAATTGTGGGTTCGATTCCCTTTCTAGGGTGAAATATTTAATATTTCGATTTTCTTTAATCTATCGAGCTAAAGCGCGGCGTTGAATCCCGCCACTCAACACGCAACAGAATACAGAGTGACACTAAAAATATATAAGTAAAATTATTCCCTTTTATAACATCACGAAAACATTTTATTTATTTTTCCAGGGTGACCTGATCATCTCTGTGTCGCACGTGATCGAGGCCCTGACCATCGTCACCGACTACACTAAGAAACCGGAGATTATCGAAATTGTCGACACTAGAACGTACGTGGAACACTGTTATATTATTATTTTTTAGTATGATATTTTAATTAGAGATAATTTTATTATTCATATTTTAATATTTAATTTTTACCACATATTTATAATATTTTAGTCATTTACATTTTGAGATTTAGAGTGAAAGGAATAAACAAGAAAACAAAAATTTAAATTTATTAGGTATACTCGTAGATGTCTACAACAATGACTTAGAACTAAATTTTCCCCAATTACCCCCAAAATAAAATCTTAAAAAAAGGGGACATCTTATAATATACTTAAATTAATGTCTTTTTTCCTTAGTATCGCACATAATTTGGTCAACGGTAAGCAAGGTGGCACCATCGAGGTGACGACGGGAACGCAACCCGCTATACATCGCGCTAAGAGTGGCAATCTGCTAGTTGTAAGTATATTTTTATGGCTAAAAATATCTAAAGACGAAACGCGGCGAAGAAGAAGAACGGGATCCACTACTAAACAGGCAGAATATATATTTTTTGAAATATTACTATTCTAGAAAACCTATGTTTTTAAAATGTATTAAATATTTGTTATTTATTTTTCTTGCCAGCAATATCAGGGTATATGAAGTCAAAGGTACTTTTTAATATCTATTATAGTATTATTGGGAAAACTTTACATTATTTAACTGAAAAATATTTACTCATGGTTAAAAAACAATTTGAATTTATTTAATATGATAATATCCGATTAACAATTTATATTCCTTATATTTAATTAATGTGTATTTTTTGCAGGTGGCAACCCCATAAGGCAGTATCAAATCCTATATAATTAGCAAAAATATCAATTCCAATTTGTAATTTATTATGCACTAAGTATTAAAATTTTTATACATTTTTTTATTTATAATAATGTTTATAAATTTTATATTGATTATTATTTAATGTATTTTTACCTACAAGCGGCTCTTTATTTTTCTTTCTTTACGTTTTCAATTAAATTCTTCATCTATTTACTATGTTTTCTAAAGTTATGCATTTCCTTTATCAAATTATTATTAGTGAGTATTTTCGTACAAAGTACTTAGTTGTTAACGTCATATAAATAAATGAAATTAAGTATTAAATGTGTCTACCATGCTATAAAACAGCTTGAAATAACTTAATTAAAAGATGATTAACTAACTTAGTCACAGAAGGCCGACACATTTTCTTTTGATAAAAATAATATAATAAATTATTGAATAATGTTATTCCATAAGCTGAATCGACGGTGCCTTAATAAATGTATGTAGACATGAAAACTTGTACTGTAATACATAGTTTGATTAGAAAACTAAGGTTACCACAGATGACGGACAGACAGAGCTATATATACTTATATAGGTAATATATATACATATTTCATGTAAAATTGGCCATATGTTGCGATTTAAATGTGCCTTATTATTAAGCCAGTTCCTTTGTAGTCAGATTATAAATATACTTATTTTGATATTTATGCGTGTTTTTTTGTATCCTGCCTGCCTCATGAAAGTAAAATAATCCAAATTAGGATCTTCCTTTTTTAATAATTATTAATTGAGTTGAGTGGCGGAAGTCAACCTTACGTTTTGCCTCGACATCAGAGCGAAGAAATAAAATAGATAAATACATTAAAATTTTGTAATCACTTATCCAAATAATGTTATTAAAATTAATATAAACAATACACTTTTTTAGTGCAGAATTCTTCAAATGTTAGTACAATATTAATTTCCTTCTTTTTACTGATGCAAAAATATCACAAAGTTGCCTTCATAATGTATTGATAATTTATAATGAATTGTCTATGGATGTAATTAATAATAATGTTTTATAATATGCATATTACTTATTATTCTGAAATCCATGTTGCCTTTGCTGATATTTCTTATCGCATAAGGTGTCCTGAAATTTATCACAATATTTCAAAGTTTGAAAATTATATTTAAAAAGAAAAAAAACTAATAAAAATCCATAATTCATTATAGTTTATTTTTATAAAAGTTAGGTACATTTTTACATTTACTTAACTAGCAACAATCCAGAGTTGAGACGGCTTCCTCAGTCTTAGATTAAAAGAAACCTATCCAACTATCGCTTATTCAATGCTTTGTTCTTAATACATACATATATTCCTTTATAACAATTTCAATAAAATCAGTCAAAATTTTTTTTTTATCTGTTTCTTGAGATTTAAGAATAAAAATAAGAACAGTTAAAAAACGCCAAATAGAAACATAAAAAAAAGCATTCACTCAACCCATGGCCCGAATAACCAATATAACATCACTTATAAAAAAACCACCACAAAATGGCCGTCAAACTCTGGATTATTCTGGATTAAGGATCTCCAGCCCAGTGCCTTTCTTTTGAAAATTATTAATATAAAGAGATATGACAATGCTTTAGAATGTTTATAACAATTTCATCATACTGTATATACAACTAAGAGAATTTGCGCAAACTGTTGCCTCAAACGAATCGACCTGCGACATAGGCATAGGCACTTAGGCAGATACACTGAACTCCGTACAGTGCGGTCGAAGAGTCGTGGGCACCCTGAAGGTTTGTATCTAAAGTCAGAAAGATACTAAAATTAAATCTGCGCAGCCATTTTTTATTAAAGTTAGCATCATGGCCGCCACGACTCGTACCGTACTGTACTAGACGTGAATAAGATGATAAATCCACTAACATACATAATTTTGACATACTCTGTGGCTGTTGTGGCGCAGGTGTTATTGCTTCTGAAACCCACGTGGGGAAATGAATGTATTTGTATAAAATTATTTTCATTTCCCACAATGACAGGCATACAAACCGTGGCTTTTAGTCTAGCTACTCAACACAGTCACAAAAAAAAATTGGGCGAAAAGTTAGGAAAAGAGTGTCTTAACACTACGTTTCCTGTCCACCTTGCTATTCTGTACAAATAATACATAATTTTTTATCATAATTAATATTATAAATAGTAAAATTATAAACCACTAAATTGATACCTCTATTTTATAGCACAAACCAAATTTATGAGTTTTTAAATAATTATCTAACTAAAAATACTAAAAGTTAATTATAATAACCAAAAAAATAAATGCAAATAAATTTATCAACCTATTTACACCTAATATGGAACTTATCTTAGTCACAATCAAAAACAAAGTCAGATCTCCTCTATAATAACTCAAATGTCATCAAAATATAACATCACTTAGAGGAACTATAAGAAATATATTTACATATTTTGAAAACAAAAACAAAGGACTTTCGAGGAATTTAAGAAATCACATTTTGGAAGATTTTTGTTGAGAGTGCATTTTATTTATTAATTTTAAAATGAATTACAGTCATGTGCGACGAGTCGTTGCCGCCCTGAAGTTAGCTGCGGGTGGGTGGCGATAGGTTTGAGCTTCGTTTACTTCTCAGGTACACAATGTGCAGAAGTTTAGAAGGCCTAAGTTCAGGGCGGCCACAACTCATCAACCCTACTGTGGTAGTAGGATTGATGAGTTGTGTATGTACACGGCCAGTTTCAGTCTACAATAAAGTAAAGCTGTCTACATAAAAAATATTTGATTTTGCTGGAATTAAATTCATATGGTAGTGTTAAAATAAAGTAAATGCAAATTACACTTACCACTAAAAAGGGGCATTAAAATTCAATTAAAATTTAAAAATCACAAATAAATATAAGCAAACTATATTCTTTAATATATTAATATAATTTGTTGGCCTAATGATTTTTTTAACTAAAAAACTTTTATTGACTAAAGCCATTAATAAAATAAGTCGTTAAAATTCATCATTTATATTGATTAAAAGTTGAATTTCATTTTAAATATCTATTTGATTTAATATTTCTATTTCTACTAAAACAATGGGGTATAAAATAAAAAAAAAGATTCACACTTTTTTGGGCATAGCTGGTTAACCAAATGTTATGACACTCAGTTACCCACTTTACATGCAATTTTTAAAAAATATGCTTGTGCAGACGCGGATCTTAGCGCCGCGCGTTTTCTACTTCTGCCAGGAAATTAAAGTAATTAAGCAATCATTTCCCAAAGGAGGAATCGAACCCACAAGAATCGCATTTACAATGGGACCACTAAAATAAATACAACATTATAGTTTGTTTACATCTACCATATATTTAAATTTTAAAAAAGGGGCCTGTTCAATCTGTCAACATTTCAATTTCGTCCAATATATAGTATTTACATTTTATAGTATTAACAATATGTTTACAATTTTTATTAATAAAAATTTATTGTGATGTTTTTATTGCCTTTATTAATAAATAATTGTACTATGTAGCTTATGGGATGTAGACAAGGACTGGTTAAGAGTACATAAAATAGTCTGTAAAACTGGTCCACACTGTATCCCTCGCATGTAGCGTTCGCGGGTGGAGGGAACCTAGTGTTAAGACATTTAAAACAAGCTCCATTCATACTGTTCAATTTTAGAGACCTTTACTGTCAACTACAGTCTGGAATAAATAAAAAATAACAATTTTTAACATATTGAGTGGTAGGCTCAGAGAATCTAGTAGTGCATTTTTTCTTCATTCTTTGCTTTTCACCCAAATTCATGTTGAGTGGCGGAAGTTGACTTCCGTATAAAACAAAGCATGCCTTTGCAGGCATGTTTTGTTTTATCAGCGCAGGGGAGTCAAAATAATTCATTTCTACAAGCAAGTATCGAACCCACAATAATATGCATACCAAATAAATTCAAATCCAAAATATCACATCTTCCAAACCAGCCACTTGTACTAAACAAGCTAAACAGCCAACGCTGGCAATAAATACGGCAAAAAAAAACAAACAAGTTACCTAACAAATATTTTCTATTTAGTTATTTTAACAAAAATAATAGGAGCTATTAGCTAAAAATATACTGTTCTTACATATTCATCCATTACACTAAAATTATATACATCAATATATACAAAATGGGGTAACTAGAGTACCAATAATGCTTTGGTTCAATACACAATATGGTTGTCAATGCCCACAAATGTGTACAAAAACACAACTGTCACACACAAATCACAATAAAATCATTCATATTACACTTCACTATAGTAAAATAAACATTGAAGCACCAAACTGTTAACCACAATATTTTGTCTATGGACGTAAAAGCGCATCACTGTTACTGCCATTTGGAACACCATAAACGTAAAAATAAGAACTGAACAGAACCAAATACTATTGAACTTTCTCAAGTCTTCACCACTTGTGAAGCTGGCCTCTGATTGTTCTATCTTCTGACTGTCTGTGAATGTCACTGTCATCATTACTACTATGGTCAGCGATAGTAACCATAGTAATAATATTCCAAATACTATTTAACTTGTCCGACAGCTTCTTGAGTCTCCGCTGGCTTAAAATTATCATTTTTATATTCACTTTTAAAGCTTGTGTCGGATTGGGATTCTTCTTGAAAGTTGTATGACTTGGGTTTGGAGCTGTCTTGCTCTCTTTGCTGTCTGCGTCTCTGTTTTGACCATAGCTCGTGACAGTCCTGCCATGTTGGCAACTCTGGAGCTGGCATCCTGTGAAATACAGCAATATATTAAATATTTACTCACATGTTTTATATGTTTATATATTTGGAACTATATAAAAATTCTAGGGTAGCAGGACTCAAAACCACATATTTAATAAACAAAACTATTTCTACCCAAAATTAATCTTTGAAAAGAATAGGGTATTAAAATTTGTATATATAATAATATATATATCATTCTTATGAGTATTTTTCTTTCTTTAATGTGTGATTAAAACTTTTAAAATTGTTAGAATGTTTAAAAAATATTTTGACTAGTAAGAATTTTAATATACATCAAAGAATTTAATTTGTTATTCATAAATTTATCATTATAATATATCAAAAATATTGTCATAATGTACTGTAAAGAAACATACTATAAGAAAACATTAAAAAGTTATTTCAGCACAGAAGAAATATATAAAAAAATATAAAAAAAAAATATTTAAAAAGAAACAAAACTTACTGATCCGGCACAACATTCTTCAACCACTGACTCTTCAACGCCTCCTCAGCTGTTATCCTCTTGTCAGGGTCCAGCTCCAGCATCCTGTCCAAGAGGTGCAAGGCGGTCGCGGGCATAAATGCAAACTGCTCCCTCACGCAGCGCTTGTGAAACCTTTTCGGACGTAGGGTATGCCATAGTGGGAGTTTAACCACATTCGGCCATACGCCAGGTGCTGGTGTTCCGCAAACCCGAGATATTGCTTCTAGCTGCATCATTTCTACACTTGCCTGGAATATTTTGTAAATAATAATTAGTAAAAATTAATATATTATAAAATTTTACTAAAATCAAATTATGTAAAAACAAACATATTTTTTTACTAACTATTGCTAACTATTGAAAATATTTTTATACAATTTAAAAAAATACAATATAAAGCATTCAAAATGTGTATGATTATATACAAGAATCACTTTTCCAAATTGACTATTACTCAAAACATTTTGCTCTTAAATTAAAGGTTCAACTTATCAACTTACCGAATGCATAAGCTGAAAGTCAAACACCACTACAACGTAAGGCATGGAATACCACGATTACATGGTATGCAACAAAACTGAAAAAATATATATATACTAAATTACCTGAAAAACTGGATGTTTAATAAACAACTCGCCCAATATACACCCCATAGACCACACGTCCACCGATGGTCCATACCTCTCTTCACCCAACAGCAACTCTGGGGGCCGGTACCATAGTGTTATTACTTTGTTGGTGTAGGGCCGAGCTCTGTCCTCCGCCGACCATAGACGAGCTAGACCGAAGTCACCGAGTTTTACTTCACCTCTGTAAAATGGAAAATTAAATTTAGTATAGTAAATTTTAAGTAGTAATTATGAAACAATTAGTTGAGATTGTAAAACAAAAATTCTTTTATAAAAATATATTATATATTAGGGGACTCCACCCTCTTGCTGTTTTACGTTCACAAACCCAAGGCTTACAACGCTCAAAGAATAAAATTTAAATAAATAATAAATCTCTGCCATACCAATATTAGAGTCACATATAACTTTCAATACAAGATTTATGTAGGTCTACCTATTAGTTTCCCACAGAGAAATATCATTATCAGAACACTAAATCATCATAAAAAAATCGAATTTTCTAACATTAAAGTGAAGTAAAATAATAATTTCAATAAACATATATAAAAGAAATAAAAATGCAACTGCAACCAACATACTCACTTATTATTCATCAATATATTACTGCACTTGATGTCTCTGTGTAAAAAGTTTTTCCTGTGACAGTATGCAAGGCCGTCTAACAGTTGTCTCATTATGGAGGCATTATGGGACTCGGTGAAGTCCACCATTTTGGATTCCAATAGACCCATTAGATCATGGTCCATGTATTCAAACACTAAGTAGAAAGAACCCTTGTCCTGAAATAATTTATAGGTTTTTTATAATATAAAATCATATAATCAAGCTTTATACTGTATCTTGCACATAGCAGGATAGGCACAGAGAATCTAGAAACCTAGTGTTAAGACACTCAGTTTTTAGCAGTCAAGAAATATAATGAAATGAATAGGTATTTTAATTAATGTATAAAAATATTCCACATTTTTTAGTAAGTAATTGATTATTTGCTTTATGTCTGTAAAAATCTTAAGTAGAATAGTAAAAACAATAGTAATAAAAGCCATTCTTTTCTCTACTTTTCGCAGCTCTGCGATTTGTTTAAATATGAACTTTGAGAAACAAACTTACTTTCCTGAAATCCATAGCATCTTGCTTATCAGTCACAATTTCCCTTAAATTTACTATATTTTTGTGATTTAATTGTCTCAATATCTTAATTTCCCGGACTGCTGTGATGGGGAAGCCTTCCTTTTCGTTTTCCAATCTCACTTTCTTCAATGCTACTAGTTGGTCAGTATTTTTATCACGAGCCTTGTATACTTGACCATAAGTGCCTTCACCAATTTGAGTGATAACCTAGAGGGAAAAAAATGTTATTTTTTAAAATCTTTTTTAATATTAATTTCAGCCTAAGCGTGTGGGCAAAGGGAGTCTATAATTAAATCTTCTTTCATTTCTTTCTTATTGCAGCTTCACACTATATCCCGAATATAATAAGATATTAGTATTAAGGCACTAAGTTCCTAACACACCACAAAATTTTCAAGACATATCGTGCAACGTGGCGGAATTCAACGCTGGTCTTTGTGTTGTCAGTAATGTCATTTACTTACTTGAAACCCATCCACACATTTCTCGCCCCAGTCCTTGGCGTGGTGTGTGGGAGTGGCGACAGGCACCACTTTAGACCCACGCCTTTTGAGAATACGCGGCCTTTTTAGTTTTGAACCAGGCTGAAATATATTTTGATTTAGTTTTATCAATAAAATTTATATATTATAATATTTTGAACGTGTTATTCCACACTTAGCAAAGAAAAATACTTTATTAAGAAATTATTAAGAAACATTAAAAATTGAATGAATTGAAAGCAGTACCACAACCAGCTTCTCTTGGACTATTTCCAAGAGGCGCGGGTTTAAATCACGCTACTCCTATCAAACAAAGAAATATTTTGTTTGAACAATACTTTTTGCCTTATAATAAAATGATCTCTAAAATAATAATCCACATACATTAGCACTGGCCCCCGACTTCCTAGAGAACACGTGCGAGTACTGATGATGGGTGGACGTGTGAGAGGTGCGGGTGGCTGGTGGTGGTGTAGAACCATCCATTTCATCGCCGCTGAGCTCTTCTGAACCAGGGATTACTGGAAAAGGGGAACATTTAATTACGGTACCGTATTCTAAGGTCTAGTCCGATCGTGACCGGACTGAACTTTGCCGTTTTTTTATTTTATTCCCGAGTGAAAATGCACAATTGTTCAGAAAAGCTAACTCGACGGAGGCCGCGATTCGTCGACCGTTCTGTACTTAACATTCGTCACCCACGACTTCATTGTATTGACTTTAAGACTTCAAATGGAAAATCCGTTCAATACCCCTTCCAGTAGGAATTTGGGGAAATCCCATCTTAGCTTAAGCTTCTTTATATTCCTCAGGTTTATCTTCACACATTGTCCCATAATGCAGGGTAGACAGAAACTTCTAATGTCAAGAAGCTCCATTCTCTACATCCTGTCTTAATTCAACATTCCGTTGATTGGCGGAACTCATCGCCGAGAATTGTCTTAACAGAGTGGGGAAATGAAAGAGGTTAAATTAATTTATTAAATAATATTGTTTCACTAACCAGGAGGCATAGGCAAGTTCATGATGCCAGTACGTTTAGGTTTCTCCGGTTTCTTGACGGGGCTGGGCGATGGAGTACTCAATGGACTCTCGTTTGCTAATGTTTTGATGTCATCAACCTGAAATATTAAAAAAAAAATTAACCACGGAAAAAGTAAATTTACTTTTACGTTTTCCATCGTTAATAGTATTCCCTGATTCAAGAAACCTTATTTGTAGAACTCCCTTTTAGGCATACCTGTATATTAGGCGGCATAGGCAGCTTGGTCAAGCTCTTTGGTTTAGGCGGCGGTGGCTGCTGGCTGTTGTAAAATACGCCGTCTACCACGCTTCCCCCCATCTTAGGGAGAGGGGGGAGCGTTGAGGGAGGAGTAGGGGGAGGCGGAGGAGTTGATTGTTTCTGGAATTTATAGTTCATTTCGTTATAAATATAAAATATTTTAAAAACCTTTACAATCTTAGGACAACTTAATTTAAAAAAAAATAAGAATGAGAATTTTGCTCTTGAGCTATATATTTTATATATATTTTAGTTATATATTTTATTTTAGCTATATATTTTAGTTAAAATTATTAACTAACTATATTCTTTAAAAAGCCATCTCATACTTTATCCATTTTCCCTCACAAATCTGATTCTGGTGTCTTAATTCATCTTCGTCTTTATTTGGATCAAAAAAATCAGCTTCACACTGTATCCCGCATACAGCAGGTTAGCAGGGGGCAGTAGCAGGGGGCAGTAGCAGGGGCAGAGGGAACCTAGTGTTAAGACATTCCGTTCCCCACTTTCCGCCAAATTCTGGAGGCATTGCGTTTTGAGTGGCAGAACTCAACGACACGCGTTGCCTCGACACCAGAGGGAAGAAATGGAAATAAAAATTTAAATAAATATTTCATCTCCTCGAGTGTGGGTCCGATCCACAGCCAGTTGGTATTACAGTCACACTTTGTGCTTCTACGCCCTGAGTGGCCTCGATTTATTTTGATGTTTTATCAATTATTACAATAAAAAATAAATGGTGTTCTTGTTGCTTTGTAAAACTGCTTGAAATGTTACAATGTTATGCAATAATTTCTAAATTATCTAAATAAAAATGATCTACTAAACAATCTAATCTCACCTCACTATTACTCTCCGCAACGTCTCCATTAGCAGTTGGTGTGGTTTCATCCGGTTTTGGCGGTTGCGACTGTGGCAGCGGTGGTTGTGGTTGCGGTTGTGGTTCCTCCGATTCTGGTTGCATCGGTTGTTCCGGTTCGGCAGGGGGCACGGGCATCGGTATGTCTATTACGTCAGTCTTGATGCAGTTGTCGCCGTTTTCTTTGGAATTCTATAAGATTTATGAATTTGTGAATGATGATGTTAAGCTTAATATATCATATAAAATATTGTAAAAAGAAAAAAACATATTTAAAAAAGATTTGTTCACTTAATCCTCCATAAATTAAGTTTTAACATTTGGACGACTTTTTTTTATCAAACACCTACCTTGCAACGCGCTTGACACAGAGTATAAGTAAAAATAATATCCCGATATCGTGAGGCAGAATATATTAGATAGTTACTTTTACAACTGTAAGGCATTCAGTTCTTAAATTACCTTCTCAATCATCGTGTTAGACCATTTTTTCTTAAGTATAGATGCATGCAAATATTTGTTACCTGAGTTAAACTATCAGCAGTCGCATTAGACAGCTCGTCGATGGTGAGATGATCAGGTATATTGGAAATGGAGGCGTTGCTTGAAGCAGCACCTTGCGACTCTTCCTTTTGTTCCAATATTTCTTGTAGTTTCTGATAAAATACAAATTAAAATTATATTTTCATTTTAGTCTTAGTGATTAAAAATATTCATCTCTGGTTCTTAAATATGAGAAAAATCAAACAAAAAAGTTTTGAATTTATAATAATAACGAAAATTGGAACACAATAAAATAGTATTGTAGGCACAGGGAACCTAACTTAAAGACACTTGGTTCTTTCACTTTCTGCTTAATTATGAACACATTGCGTGTTGAGTGGCGGAGATAAAGACTTTCCCAATCTGGCAATACAAGCAAATTGAGTTCTGTACATCTCAACATGTAACAAATTTAAACTGAAGTCAAGTTACATCTGATTCTCTTCTCCAGGTTTTTGATTTTATCCTTCAATGAAACTAAGCGTGAAGATGTCAATATACTTATAACATATTTTTTTAAAAAAACACTAAAATGGCTTACCTTAGCTCTTTTATGCTTATCCTTAACTAGTTCCGCAAAGAGACTTGTATCACTTATCTTCTCTTTGAAATCTATTCTACGCTGTAGCACCGTCGTTGATGGTGGACTTGGCGATTCATGTTTACTTCTGAAATAAAAATTAATATGTATAGTACTCTGTATAACGTCAATAGAGAACCAGACCAGAACCAAAACGTTGAATGTCGGGTCTCACTTGTTTTCAATATTACACTGCACTTTATATTAGCACCATTGTTAACGAGTTTTCAATTTTGTTTTACTTATATGTAATTTTTTTAAGTGCAATAAAGTATATATATACAGGGTGGAAGAGGCAGCGCTTCTTTTACTGAAACTGCATATAGGGTAAAATATTTCAAACCCGGAGCTAAAGAAATTAATCAAAATGCCTCAACAGTTTGGACGTAGGATTTTTTTTTCATTTCACGATTTTTCTCCATACATGTCTTTCGTGTGACACACACATACACATACTACTACAAAAATACTACTAAGCGTTGCCAAGTAACGAAAAAATTCTACTTTTCATTCGTCAAAACATAACCGAACGAGAAAGAACGATATCTTGCGTTCTTTTTCACGCAATTACCTATTTATTATAAATCTAAATAACGTTCAAAGCTCTTATTAAAATTGTTTAATAAAATCCTACTTTAAGTCAATTTATTATATCACCTTTATTATGAAATTATTTAGAAATAATGCATGGTTATTGAACCACTCACAAAATTATATTCAAATTTTTTAACACACAAAATGATATCGAATTACGATACATAGGTACTTACATTTAACATTAGTTTTAAATCGTCGTTGTCACATTCTCCTTTTACTAACAGTTATATTTACATCATAAGTAATATTAAAAACTCAACATTTGTTTGAAATGTCTTATAAGAATGTATGTTTTGATAGTACACTCAAATACTGACACAATAGTTTCACTTTTGAGAAAAATACTCAGTAATCACATCATCACGATCACGAAACATTCATCACGATTTTAGAAATCCGATCAATGATAAAATTAATATTAAACAACAACCAAATAATTTAAAACACTTAATAATTATTCAACGTCTAAGGTCGAACAAAATAATGTAAATACAACAGAACTTAGCCGCGAAACGGCTAAGTTCTGTTCTTACACAGATAATTAAAAACATTGTAATAGTTGCCATTAACTAAAATACTTATCGAACATACTATTAAACTTTTTATTAAGATTTTCATTGTTATTTAGATTTGTATAATTATTTTGATAGAAAATCGTATAAAAATTAAATAGTAAACGAGTTTTATAATGTTACACGAGAACCTACGAAAACTCAATACGAAATAAATTAATATTTAGTAATTATTTGTAAAAAGTATTGATAATTTTATTAATTATTTTAATATCAAATCACGCGTAAAAAGTATAATCTACATTTATTATGAACTATAGTGTTATATTAAAAAAAATAATCAATATTAAAAAGGAATTTTGATATCTGTACAAAGACACCCCCGCTTACGCCGCACCGATTCTCGGGGATTCCCATGGAATCGGTGCGGCGCGTGCATTCTGCGCAATAGTAGTTGGGTCGGACTATAGCTGAATGCTATTTACTAAACCATATAAATACAACGGGTTATGGGCCCAGACCCCGTCGTAACAATAGTAAAAAAGATTGCATCAATCGTAGAAAATTATAAATACTGGCGAGATTAAAACAGCGTTACTTCACGCGACGCTTCAGCGTTGGTATTGGAATTTTGAGGTTAAGTTGCCGGGAAGGAATAAAAAAGAAAAACAAACCAAAAAAACAATCACGATGGAAGGAAACAGCACAGTAATAAAGCTGGAAGGAGTAAAAAAATTGGAATGCTTGGAAGTTCCAAACCATAATACTACTACGGGGTGAAATCGTGTCATCATCATCATCTGCATTTATTGTAAAAAGAAATGCTACAATTAAAAGAAATATTAAATGTTTCAAGTGTAATAATATGGGTTATTATCGAGCTGACTGTAATGTGGACAGAAAATGTAATATTTATTTTTAAAAAAGTGAGAAAAAATGCTATTATGGTAATAATTTTGTAAACATGTTAAAAATGACTGTTAGTTTAAAAAGGGAAAATAAAAAAATGCGTTTGTAGTGCAATAAAAGTAAAATTAAAAACCTAATAGAAATAATTCAATAAAAGTGTGTGTAAAGTGTATTCCTAAGTGTTGCGTTAATTTAACATCAGCTCGCCGCCGTTGCCTACGCTGCCTACATACCTACGCTAGTTACTGCGACTCGATTTCTTGAATGAAGCGTGTGCGACGTTGCCGCTTTGACAGGTAAGTGTGTGCGTGTTTATATTATACTTTACAAATGGCGTTTTTTTTTACCCTGTATAACATTGAAGAGAACAGAATCGACATTCCATAATGTCTACCAAAATAACTCAACACTAAGAAATAAGAAAACAAGTATAAGCCACTAAAGTTACACACGGTCAAACATTGTCCCTTTGCACCCCTATAATCTATATATATAAAAGGACTTGTCCTCACTGACTGAGGCACGCACAGCCGTAACCTCTGTGCGTAGAAACGTGAAATTTGGACAGATGTTTACTTTCGTAATCTGGACATCCACTAAGAAGGGTTTTGAAGAATTCTAACCCTAAAGGGGTGAAATAGGGGTTGAAATTTTGTATGGAAAAAAAATTAAATCAACACCGATTCTTACAAAATTTGAAATTTAGATTTTTAGAAGTATTTAATTGAATACGTGTTTCATCGTTTTTAAGAATTCTCTCCCTAAGGGTGCAAATAAGGGGTAGAAAGTTTGTATAGATTTTTTTTAAATCGGCACCAATTTTTATAAAATTTGAAATTCAGACAATTAAAAGTATTTAATTAAACACCTGTTTCATGGTTTTCTAGAATTCACCCCCTAAGGGTGCAAATAAGGGGTTGAAAGTTTGTATGGAAAAATCTTTAAATTGCCACCGATTTTTATAAAATTTGAAATTTAGACTCTTAAAAATATTTCATTGAATACATGTTTCATGGTTTATTAGAATTCACCCCTAAATAAGCAAGCGAAGCTGCGCGCGCCAGCTAGTCTCTACTAAATATACAAAACTATTAAAAAAGAAGAACTAACCTATGCTTATCCTTAGGTACTTCAGAATGCCTCGGCCTATGTCTTGGTGGTGATGAGGAGCGTCGTCTACTGCGTGAAACGGAACGACGACGCTTCATTGAACTACGGCTGTGTGACCTGGAAGCATATATTAAAGATTGATAAGACATAATGAGCGTTAAGACGCCATCGCAACGCTTCGTCTTGTTACAAGAGCAAGAAAATGAAAATAATTCTTTTCTCAATCGAATCGAACCCAAAACAGTCGCTTTTATAATTTAAATATTAATTTATTAATATGAAATTATTTCCCCTTACCTATGGTGTGTGCGATCGCGATGCCTCTCTTTTTCGCGACTGCGCCGCCGTCGAGGACTTCTGCGACGATGTCTTCGAGGACTGTACTCACGAGACCGCGGCTCATGTACTGGAGAATCTGAAATATTTGAAAATTTAAATGTAATCATTCCCCCAAATGTGAATCGAATTTACAATCAACGTATTTGGATGGACGCTTTCCGACTGCGCCGCGAATGTCTCATAAAATAAATTTTAATTAAAAAATCACCATAAATTGGCATTAAATATTGTTATACAAACGTTGAAATACTTATTATTTCTTATTTTAATTTATTTGTCGTTTGCAATTATTGGTTGTAATATGATTAATTAAAATTTATGGTACGGAAAAATTCTGAATTTACTGAATATGAAGATGAACACTTTAGTTTTTGATGTTCATTAAAAAAATGAGCGAAAGTAAAAGGCAATGGGGTATCTAGCAGACTTGAATGAAAATTAAAAAAAAACTCCAATCACACACACAAAAAATACATCAAACGGAACAAGTTCTTTTCCGCTGTCGTTTTTATTGGTTGTCGTGACACGCATTGTATAATTAAAATTAAGTTTTACTTAACAAATAAAAACACTTACATATGTAAATAAAAGCCGAGAGTAGCGATGGTAATTTAATCGCATTCCAATGCATCCTGACACCGATCCGTAAATTATCAACTTTGCAGTCTTTACACAACTCTATACATAAATAACGTAAAACATTTTTTCATATTTATTCATAAAAAATGTTTTCGTTGAAACGATATTATTATTATTTTTTTCTCTCGTCTCTATTTCACGAAGTTAGTGGAGAAACCCTAGTCTTTAAGATACTCCTAACCTCCTATTACGATTTCCACTTTAAATTGTTTTTGAAATTATAAAAACACGACAGTTTTAAAGGACAAAATCTATTTTACGCTTACAATTTATACTACATTAGTGATAAAAGTTATGGAAAGGATTACGTAATATACATCCCATTCGTCTCATAAAGAAAATTATTATCACTATTAATATACAAAATTTGGTTTTAGTGCCGCAAATATAAAGTAATATAAATTTAAACAATTAAAAGTTACTGAATGCCTTAAGACTGAAGCAGTTGTGCCCATAAGCAGTTTTATAGCAAATAAAAAAGTAATTAATTATCACTCATTTTGTCGATATGTTTGCAAGTAATAAAATGCTTATATATATTTTTTTTATATTGAAATTATATTTGTTTTTTTGTTGTTATGGCTTCACGCTCCATTCCAAATATAGCAGGGTAGGCAGAGGGAATCTAGTGTTAAGATATTCCGTTCCCCACATTATAAGCTTCGCTTACTAACTCAATAGGTCTGTATGACGCTCGAGCAAATCCCGAGTTAGCATCGTCGCTTCCCAGTTTTCTGTGTTTAACAAATCGAAAAAATAATTATATCAAATTAATTCATATACCATAACTTTGTTAGTATTTTTACTCATTGTAAAGTCTATATTATCAGATAGCGTGACGATAATTCCATCCATGTATGCACTTAGTAATGTTTGTTTTAATAGAATTAATATTAATTTGAAACAGATATAGGCTCTCACGTTAATAAATTATACTCTTGTATATTGGTCAAAGTTCATTTTATCTGGTAATTCTTAAAGTTTACCAATATAAACTGATTATAATAACGAACTCATATAAAAAACCCGGTTAAGTGTGAGTCTGCCTCTGCCACCGAGGCTTTCGTACCGATTTCAGTATAGTAGATCATATTTTATAAAAAAATACAAACTTAATAAGTTTCTTTATTTTCACGATTATTACTCATTTTAAATGAAACTATTTAACATTTAGTATTATACATTTTTGAAACCCGACGTTTTGAACACTTTGCAGTACCCCACCCCAGGTTTTTAGATTTCAAGATTACATTACTATTAAGATAATTACATTATGTCAACTGACAGACGAATGGTGTACCACCACGGGTGACCACGGACTACTGCAAAGTGACCGAAACGTCGGGTTTCCAAAAATGTATAATACTAAATATACGCGATTAATCCAGCTAAATAGTTTTATTTCATTCAAGTTTGCGGCCGTATTCACTCACTTTGTATGAAATTAACTAGAAATATAAGGTTGTAATATTTTTTTCGATGAAATATATATAATTTTTTTTTTTTTACTTTATTTGTATTACAAGTTCTCACTTTTTACCAAATTTCATAACTATTGGTCCACGTGAAGTAACTTATAGGTTTTGATTACGCGGAGAATTTCATACAAAATGCAGCAACATCGTGACTGCGTTGACTAAGAAGAATGATTGTTTCTGTGCTTTAAGGGACCACAGACATGAATATTTAATATTAATTTCAATTTGATGCCTTTATGCGATCTCCAGGTCTTGACAAACGGATAACAAAGTTATCCTATAAGGGTTCCATTTTTACATTTTCAGGTACGGAACCCTAAAAAGAAAAGATTTTATTGTGTGTGACGTACCATAGTTTAGAAATCGATACCCAATTGAAAAAAATATTCACATTTCCTCAGTCTGATAAAACAAAACTCAATGTGCGAACAGAAAACACAGAGTATCTTACTACTAAGCTCTCCCTGCCTACCCTGCTCAACTCGGGAAACACGTAAGCATTAATATAAAGTTGAGCATAATTTGCAAGATGACATTGATTTTCAACTTATAAATTCCTACTTTTACTGTCAACCCCAAATTTTACCTAAACCCTAATCTCACATAATCGAAACCGCAACAATTTCCCTTACACCTAAGCCCACTTACCCGATATAACCATGACCTCAGTGGACATCCGGTGCTGTTCGTGCCAGTAGTCTCGTCTGGAGCGTTCATATTCATCATTATCGGAGTCTATCGTGACAGTCTCGTGGTATGGAGGCGCCACCGGTGTGTGAGGCGTGGTGGATTTCTGCCTTCGTCTGCTGTATGTAGAGATGGAAATATTTATTTTTTCTTAGTATGTAACATGTTAGGGTTAAAGTACGGTCCACGAATCCTGGCCGCCCTGAAGTTAGCTTGCCCTGAACTTTCGCTTACTGTACAGGAGAAAGTCATCAGAAGTGAGAAAAACTGAGATCAGATCTGCGCAACCATCTAGAACTTTAGGGCGGTCTCGTCAGGAACTCGTCAACCGTACTGGTTTTTTTTTTTATATTTTAACTAAACACTACAAACGTCGGTCGGCCCGGGTCCGGATCCGGGCGATCCTTACTTTTTTAACTTTTTCATAATTATCAGCTTTAGTTTTATATCTATCTGCTACTACTAGTAGTAATATACTATACAGTACTATAATATACAGTACTACTAGGCTGTACTGTATATTATTAAGTTGTTCTGTAAGTACATTTTGTACTATATATGGACAAATATATATATATATTTATATATGTCATGAGAATTATAATTTTTTTTAAATATAATTTATAACAATTCGATAATAGTAATGACATACTACATAAAGATTTTATAGTTTAAGATCCACCACAATTCATTTCTATTCAACAGCCCAGAGAACAAAAAATATTAATATCAGCTATTTTTCGTTTAAAAATAAAGAACTTGAAGTCGAAGTAAGAAGAAGAAATCAAAGTTTCATATTTTTGTGTATTCTAAAAATTGTTTAAATTTAAATAAGATACTTATTTAATGTAAATTAAAAATAAAGGTTTCATCCTTGTCATCTACAAACATTAAGGACAAATCTGAATGTAATATACTGTAAATATACAAATATAAAAACTTTAATAAAATTAAAAAGCTTAATTATTTCAGATAAGTCTGAATGGTAAAAAAATAATAATAAAAATTGTTACCAGTAATAAATTCCATCATTATTTTTGTGCAAGTAGTTTTAAAATTTAGCTTAAATGTAACTAAAATATATTTGAGAATAAAGCAAGAAAAAAAAATCTTTTCTTACATATATAATTTTGAAATTAATTTAAGACCGGCTTTATGAATTAATTAGATTTAAGAAATCAAAAATTAGATTTAATAAATAAATCAAAAACCTTTTCTGAAATATGAAGCAATGTTTTATGCTGGATCTTATACTACAAAGGGATAAAGTATGACTATAATGTGTATGCATTACTTACAATTTATTCCTGAATGAACTGAGAGACATAGATGGATTAGAATAAAATTATTCATCAAAACATTATATGGGTTATTTAATTTATTTTCGTATAAATAAATAAATAAATAAAAAATAAATAAATTCATATTTTTTTATAGAGTTGTGTACAATTTGAGGAATGCATTATGTATATGCAAATGTATTACAAAACACTTACCTCAAGTCAATACTGAGAGCATGAAACATAAAATATAGGATTAAGTTAAGTAAGCATATGAAAAAGAATTGAGCACAAACGTACCAATATTATTTCCATTGAAGTTAATAAATATCATTTTATATATATAAATATGAAACAGTAAAATTACAAATTGTTTTAATATGTATATATATTTAAAAAAATTATGATTTTACTGTTTCACAGAAATATAAATCAAGGCTAATCTATGTATGTAACTTATTACAATTATACTGACCTTATAATGGGAGATCTGTCTCTATGAGGAGAAAATGGCATAATATTATGCAAGGAAGGCTCCCTGAGCATGGGCCTGTGCCTTGGAGAAATATTATGCCTCTCTCGCATCAGTGGAGGAGTTGATGGAGACACTGGAGAACAGGAACCGCCATTCCTCAGAGGAGAAGAACCCTTCTCCCACTCACTTATAGGCACTTGTGTGTAGCGTTGTGGAGTCACTGCTCGCATGGGAGTGACTACAGGAACAATATCATCCGGCGACAAGCTTTCCAAACTTGCTGACCGAGAATGATGTTTAGACTTCTTCTTACGTTTCTTTTTGTCTTTTTTACGTTTTTCTTTCCGCTTTTTGTATCTGTGGTCTTCGAACTCTGGCACCTCTTCATACTCGGCACGCCTCTTCCTTACTGCTGAAGAAGAATCACGGGTGAGTGCGTAATCCTCGGTAGCACGACGGCTGGTCGTCGTCACGGATATCTTGTTATCGAGGAAGGTTCTTTTAGGGTGGGACATTCTGGTCCTGTCGAGATCGTCGGCGATGTGCCTGCCAATAGAGCTGGCCTCGCTCTCGATCTCACCGGCTTCGGGGGCTGATAGGTCCTCAGAACTGACATCAGAGTATTCCACCAGGGGCTTAACAGAGTTAATAGTAGCGTATGATTGTTCATGTGTACCGCTGGAGTGTGACTTGTATTTCTTGTGGGAGCGTTTCTTGTGTTTCTCCTTGTGGTGCTTGCTGTGCCGTTTCTCATAGCTACGGTCCATCCTCGACCAGGGCGGTTGTCGCCCAGTCGATTTTTTACATCACATGTACTATAAAAATAATATGAAAAATTTATTAATGTACACAATAAAGCAGTTAATGAGTGTTGCATACCATATAATATAATCACTGAACTTTTCAGTATCTTTAATCAAAAGGTCATCAAGGGTCATAAATTATGAGACGTGGGATTTTAATACATTTTTTTTAATAATAATAAAAACGAAATCACCGTTTATTGTTTAACATTAAAGCACTAAGCATAGCAGATAACATTAATTTTATTTCTAAAAATAACCAACACTGATAATCTTCCTAAATCAGATTAGCTAAAAATATTGGAAATTAATTTAAATATAGCCAACCATTTACGAGGGATAATATAATAAACAAAAAGAACTTACCCCAACAAAAAACGGACGTGGGTCCGTCGAAGGCACGATTCTTATTTTTGCAATATACGAATTTGGGTTAGATAGGAATTTATATATTTCTATGGTTTAGATTGGCTTATTGCCGTAAATACATAGTAATTCTATTTCTTTAAAGCTTTATTAGCTTTATTTTGCTAATCATGATCATAAATTGCGCATAAGTCATGTAATTACATCAGATTCTTTTTTAGTGCAAATTCAAGAATGTCGATTTCTAGTCAGCCATTTGCTTTTTCATTATATTTGATTTTATCATGTTGACAGTGTTGACATGTTCAAAAAATAAAATCTATAGTAACGTCAAATGTTCAATACGTTTTATTAAATCAATAAGCCCGTGTTATTTATAAAATGTTTACTTATAATAGAATGCAAATATTTAAACTTATGTATACAGTGTATTCAAGAAAAGAGATACAGATTTTGATTCATACTCCAAAAATATAGGGCAATCTTTTTTAATCATTTATAAAGAAAACTTGCAAATAGAGTAACGCGCGATATTTAAATTAAAAAAAAACACTATTAGCGCAATAGTTACATTGATTTAATATTTTAAAAGGTGTTTAGTCACTAAAAAGTATATTATAAAGAGTACATAATGAAATATGACCAAGACCTATTTTAAACATTTAAAGTTCTATATTTCTATGTATAATTTATATATTTGTTTATACTTTTGACGTTCGATTACTTGTATATTTCGTAAAATATTTTTAATGATTTTAATAATCAATGAACTATCATATTTATTTTTTAAAAAAATTGAATTCTATGTTAATAACATTAATTACCGTTGATATTTTTAGTCAAACAGACTAATAAAAAAAATATTTACTGTATTCATTTATGTACCCAGGTTGAATAGAAATATTTTTTATCTGTGATTGTGTGTTGCGTCCTTCTCATGAAGGGATTATTTTTCTATATATATTTAATAATAATTTAGTAACTTAAACTCGCCATATTTCTTATTAATGTTACTTAAAAGATAGATTTGAATATAAAGATATATAAATTTCTACTATTATCTAAACGGTTACTTTGACCCATAAGTTCATGGTTGCAATTGCTGTTGCATAGTAGTCCCCCAATATGGAAAATAAATTTCAAATATTCTTATTACTTATATTGTGAGTTGATCTTGTGCTGAGTTTAAAAGCAAGTAATGAGGTCGAGATAATAGCGGTGTAATTTGATGTGTAATAATGATTATGTGGATAATTTCCAAGTCATTGAACCTTTGTGCGGCGTGCTGACATTGTGACTTGTGAATCGGAAGCATGTAAATAAACATGAACGATATAGGCATCAAAATAGTGGAATCTCCTAAAGATAGGCTTTTGGGAGCCGAAGTCTCTCCCACGCCGGAGGCTGACAATGAGAATGAAGTAGACCCCTTATCGATTGACGAAGATGTAAAGGACCCGTTGGTCTTGGTGAATGTAAAGAAGGAAAGCGAGGATATCTGTGATGACAATGCCAAAGAAGAGCCTGTGAGTGAGCCTCAGAATACAGAAAGTGATTCCTTGCCAGCTACAACAGTTAAAGGTATATTCAGTATGACAACAAATCAATATCTTATTTATTAACGCTATTTAATCATTATCAATAAAAAACTTAGTAATTTATTAAATTTCTCTTACATATTGTTGTAAATATGTTTTTGTATCTATCATAACCCATTCAATTCTAGATACTGTTAAAGAAGAGACTGTAGTTACGGAAGAAAGTTTAGTTCCAGTAGAGCTCAGCAATGAGCCTAAACAAGAGGAACAGATCTTGGATGAACCAGAACAGCCCCTGGTTATAGATGTTAAACAGCCAGAACCAGCGCCTATTGAAATTAAAGAGAGTCCTAAGGAAGTGAGTGAAGGAGCAATAGAAAAGGTGGATGTGGAAATGACAGATGTCCAGCTGGTGGAGAAACCTGAAAAAGAAAAAATATTGCTGCCAGTAAATGGAGATATAATTAAGGTATTTTTTTTATAAAAGAAAAATTTTTTAAGATACTTTTTCAAAATTTGCCAAAGTTAACTGTGACTTTTGTATAATGATGTTTATATACCTTCTTTTTTATTTTATAACTTATCTTATGCAAAATGAGAGACTTAACTTTTTTTTAATATACAAATTATAGATTTATCTCTTAATATAGCTTTTTTTGTTTGTACTTAACTTATTTTATGTGAAGCCTTGTCCATGGAAATAAAACTTGAAATCTTTTTATAGTATGATGAAATCAAACTACTCGGAACTAATTTATATTCATAGTTCAGGATCTTTCTGTGCTTAAACTAAGAAGAATGTCCGAAACAATTGTCTCCTCATGTTCTCATTTATGCAAATACACTTGTTAATTCTTAAGTCTTAAAAATATCTTTGACTTAAAAAAAAGAGGCTAACTTTACTAAATATTTTAGTTTTTTTTTTTTAACTTTAGACTGTATCATACACTAAGCAGGGAACCTGGGAATCTAATATTAATACACTTTGTTCACATTAAGACACTGCTGTTTGCCTCATTATCAGAGCAAGGAAATGAGAATATAATAAAATAATATATCTATTATAAATTAATTACAATAGTATAATTATAATATTTTTTTTGCATAGAACCACTCTCTCTTTAAATATCATGGATGATTGGTTATTGGTATTTAGTAGACTTATTTAATATTGAGAATTACAAAGCAATGATTGTGTGACCACTTTGTTTCCTTAAGTTGTTAAGTTCCTTTATTTTTTTTATTAAATGCTATATTTTTTTATGTTAGACAAAATAATTATCTGTAAATTATCTTTTAATTGAATAATATATAACCTTCAATGGAGATGCAATTTGAAAACATAAAATATATCTTGATTCCGTAGTTGAGATGTGGTGCAGTGACTGTAAACACGACACTCGTGGGTTTGACTCCCACTCAAGGGAATGACATTAAATTATATTAATTTTTTTTTAATCACTAGTTTTGTATTTTTTTATTTTTAAATATGATGTAATAAATATTAAAATACATAAATGGTTTAATATGAATATCAATAGTTAAATTATAATTCTTGTATTGATTAGGAGGAACCTACAAATAAAAGACGGGCGAGTGAGGAAGTTGATACAGAATCACCATTAAAAAAACTGTGTGCTGAAGTAGAAAAGACTTTCCCACAACATGACATAATGATAAATGATTACATACAGACAGCAACCAAAAACAATATAGATGAAATACAAAGGCATACGGAACAATTACTGTCAGAAATACAGACTCTAAGAGAATTAGCACAAAAGAAAGAACATGAATGGAATAATATATTGCATTTAAAGAAAGTTAAAGAGGAAATTTTATTAAGGCTCTTAAGAAGAAAACAAGTGTTGTCGTTTGAAAAAAGTGCGGATGTGAATGGTTCAGAACGAACCGACCCCTTCGATTATCTCAATCAAGCGAAGAACTTGGCGATTGACAAAAGTGATGAGATATCCGGTCTTGTCATTAAGCAGCCTGGTTCGGGAATGAATCCTATTATACAGCCACCGGTGTTGCCAGTCACGTCACATTTCAATCCTATGTCAGGGTTGCCACCACCTTACGATAAGGCAGCTCATTTACAATCTATGCCAAAACCGGTGTTTCCTCAAGCTATGATGATGCCAGGCCCTATGCCAGGGTTTCCTCGGGACATGAACGGGCAGTTACCGTCTAGCTTTGGCATGCCAATGGGTCGTCAAGGACCCACGAAAGATGTGAAATCGATAATAGCGGACTATAGGCAAAGAAATCCCGAAATAACTCCTAGAAGAGGTAGAAGGATGAAGTCTATAGTGAATCCGAATATGATGAACACCCCGCGTCCCATTGCACCCAAAATCGACAATATGAATAACTTAAGTAACCTCAATATGCTGTTCAATAATTTGGATATGGTAAGTTGCACTTATTGATATGTTTTTTAATTAATGTTCGTCTGTTATTGTCTGTGTGTGGATTTTAAAAAGTAAAATGGAACATCACCATTAAGAGCAAAAAAATATAAAAAAAATTATAATTACAGTTACACATACATACATACTTACAGTTGCTTCCCAATTTATATACTATAATATTCTCTTTGTCCGACAAAATATACATTGTCATACGCCCAATGTTAATAATCAATCCTAATCCATAAATTGCAACCATAGATTGAAATAGACAGAGGTGGAAGACGGCGTGCAGGTTGGTGATTGGATAGACATGTCGAACAATACAAGATTGACGTTAACTGGAGATAGGAGATACATTATTAACATTGGGCGATAGTAAACATAGTGACAATCATACTATAGGAACGAGAAATAAAGATAAGATTGTTACTCCAAGTTTTCGCCTCCAAAAAGTTAATAAATCTTTTATGGGTCTGAGCATACGTGTATATAATAAAATTCCGCAGTGTATTCTAGGTTTGCCACTTCCAAAATTTAAAATATCAGTAAAAAAAATTCTGTCAAGTAAAGCTTATTACACTGTTCAAGAATATTTAGAGGACAAACATGTATGGAATTAATGTCTATTGAATGTAATGCAGGATAGCTGCCAACTAATGTAATAGATTGTACCATTGATTTTGAAAAGAGCAACTGTTGAGTTTCTTGCCGGCTCTTCTCAGCAGAACTGCTTTCCGAACCGGTGGTAGCTTTTTGTTCATATGTTCATACAACGATTCAAAAGTGCTTATTATAAGTCTATTTGAATAAAGAATATTTTGAATTTTTTTTGAATTTTTGAATAGAATTTGTCTCTTAGTCTCTACACTTCCTAAACTACGTCACAATAATCTTGACAAAATTTGATCTTGATGATCTTGAAAAAATCAAATTTTGACTTTATAAGTCCAGTAGATTTTTCTGTTTATGATTTGTTAATCTACTTTTGTTTACTGTTTATGTTTATATTTGTTAATAACTTGGTAACAGCTTTGAACAGGTATGGTTATTAGACATGGGGCGGTCTTGGGTTCCGCTATTAGACCCGAAATATCTTGAAACATTTATGAAATCATTATCAGCCTACACCGTAAAAGAATAGTCAAAGGAATTTGATAAAAAATATTTTATTTTTACTATCGATTAGCTAAACATTTTTATAATATTTTGTAACTAGTGAAGTGATCAATGTCATAGGCACAATGTTATTACTGCACCTTGATTATTATGAATGAAAAGACTAGTTTATAAATAATGTCAAAAAAATATTGCAAATGCTAATTTTGACAGATTTTTATAAAAATGATATCGTAGATAAGTACGCCCATCCCTAGTATTCGAAAGAGTAGGAAAAAATACTTTTATTATTTTCTGAAACTTCTTTGAAACAATTGATTTGTAAAAACAAGAAAATTATGAAAATATATTTTATAGGTCGTCGTAGTGAATAAATTACAATTCTGATTTAACGCGTCGTTTTAGCTTACATAATTTGGGTTAATATTTATGTTTTAAACTAGTGCTTTGTTCGGAACTTCATCTGTTTATTACTACCTAATATATTATACATATAAGCCTGTCTCTTAAATCATCTGTATATCAGTGAAAACCGAATAAAAATTCGTTGCCTCGTTTGAAAGATTACGATTAAGATTACCGTAAATATATGGGAATCGACTTTGTTTTATGCTATGTAAAGATACACTGGCCTTTTGATATTAAAATTATAATTAAAAGGTCCACCATTTCGTCCAACTTATGTATTTTTCACTTTTGTTTTTATTCAATAGAAGTCTGAATTCCTTTCTATCGATTCATAACAAGTTATTTTTATATTAACCGTTCAAAGTGCAGTACCTGACTTTAATTTATCGATTTCATTTAATACTATAGTTCATACATGAATTTATCACGGTTTTAGGTAAAGTATATTTTTTGCTGTTTTGAAGTATTATTGCTGTTTTGAACTACACGTTTAAAAAACACCGAAACATTTCTTTTTTTACATTTACTTTTCATTTATATTCTTGTTTTGTGACATTAATAAGTAAAATACTTATATTTTTTTGCTATAAGAAACATTGAATAACCTTTGGAAATGATAAGCACGAGGATCTTTTAAACGGCGTAGTCTGCGTTGTAAGATTTAAGACCAAGATTTCTTTCCGCCTCAGGCAATACATGTAAAAATAAAGTAGATACGTAGATGGGTAGTACATCCTGTATCCTCATGTCCTTGAGTGTAACATCTATACGTGTAATAAAATTGTAAGTGATTGGTCTCTGTATGTGGAATTTATAAGAAAAAATATTACTGTCAGTCTGTGCGTCTGTGCACGATAATCACAGAAACGGCTTGAGCAATTTAAATGTATGTGTGTATTTTATATTTAAATCAGTTCATAAATTAAAAAAATATATCGTCTAAAAGTATTCTGTTCGACAATATTGCTACATATTAATCGTTTTTTAACACTAGGTCGCCTGGTTCTTTCTGCCTACTGTGCTATATGCGAGATGGAGCAGAAAGCTATAAAAAAGGGAAAAAAAATCTCATATTTTGATCATCTAACAACGCAACGATAAAAGATTCATTTGAACCTATATTAAATTTTATCCCAGCGGAAAGTTATTAAATTATTCAAATATTCTAATCAATATTTTATTTAAAAAGATTTACTTTAAAAAATCAACAAGTAACCCAGCATAATAACCGTTTGTCCTAATTTCGTATAATCGCATATCAATATTGAGAGGCGGCCCGCGTCTGGCTCCGTAGTCCGTACTAACTGTGGCGGCGATCCTTGACCTCTTTCCGCGTGGATTCCTATATCAATTCAATTAGTTTAGATGAGACAAGGAGGACTTGATGGTCATTTTGTGGTTTGTACTTTTGTTTTAGTTATTCAATAAAATTTAGCATCACGCTCACATTTTCACGCATGCTTTCATGTTCCCCACTTTCCGCCGAGTTCTGGAGGCATTGCGTCAAGTGACGTGAGAGAGTGAGTGAGCGTGACTAAACGCCGTGCTTTGCCTCGACATCAGATCGCAAAAATGGAAATATAGATATTAATAAATATTTCATTTCCTCGAGTGGAAATCGAACCCACAACCAGTCGCGTTTATATTAATCACTTTGTGCCTCTGCGCCTAGTTTAGCTTAGTTTCTGTGTTTTGATTTATTGAATATATTTTTTTAGATAATCTTAACCTACAAGCATAGTAACCTGGTATTAGGATAATGTTCTTTCTAAGTACTCAAAAAACTCGATGGCGGAACTCAACGCCATGTGGTAGTTATGGAAATCGCTTATTTAACTGCGTCACATTAGAATCATATGTTATGTTGTTTCTTAAGTTTATTTATTATAGACAAAACAATAGAAAATTAACGTATTTTTCACTTTTTGCAGTAATCATTATTAAACATAGGGTAATATTTAGTTAATTATGGTAATTACCGTTTATTTGACGAAACCTAAACATACGTAACTTAGTCTGCCATATAGATTGGGAGATAAGTATATCTACGTATAAGTATAAGTATAGTACATAGTAATGTATGAACTGTTTAACGTCATCCAATTGTCATATACCGTAATAAAACTGCAACTAAATTAAATAAACTTACAAACAGACGAAAAAATGTTTTGGGTTTTAATACATCAATAAATAGATTTCCCAATATATCTTCTAAGTTGAAACAGTGATGAGTTACAGTTTTATTATATGTACCTATAGATAATGCATAAAAAATTAAATAAATGCATTCGCTTTGTGAAATTTACCAGACATTTACAACAAATCCATTCACATTTTTTTCATTAACTCCTATTACATATTTATTTAAATATTGAACATGTTTAATTTCCAGAATCAAAAAGCAATGCTAGAGCGGCTCCAACAAATCCAAGCAGGCAGTCTACCTAACGGGCTCTCGTTCAAAGATGTGCTCGTACAATTCGCCAACATGCAGCAAAGCAACCTTATGCCTACCAGACCTATCGAGACCCTGAATAGACCAGACCATCATATACGACCTGATAGCAGAAGAAGACAAGACAGAAACGAAGAAACCCACATGTCCAAGCAAACTGATAGGGTAGCAGCTTCAAGTCCCAGACTACCACCACCGCCGCCGTACCCCGAAATATCTTTACTACCAGTCACAACGAGCCAAGAAACGCAATCTCAACAGAATTCCTTATTACACGGAATTTTGACGAAGGTAAGGCACGCCGTCATATAAATATGCATATGGCAACATTTTGAATTGTGGTGACATTACTTGACAGTTTCTCAAGTCATTATAATATTATAGTATCATTTTGTGATATATGCATTTATAGTATTGCCATTTTATAAGGACTTTCTAATATAGGCTTGTATGTGGGGATGGGTCAGTTGAATGAAAATTTGTGGGGAAAACATCATCATTCTGGCAACATTTTATATATTATGATCTTTGTCTCTGTTTAATGATTATTTTTTATAGGAAAATAACACGTAATATAAATTAAACTAAATAAACATCACTGTCCATCCCCATGAGCTTTGCAGAACACAGGTCTACAACCAAAATGCTGTTTGAATAATTTTAACTGATTCTTAGTTAAATTGGTATTCTGAAAATAATATATATATATATATATATATATATGTAGATTTTTTCAATATCTAAATTTATGTTATTCCTTGACGAACTTATAATTGTAAAAAAAAACAGCTTTACGCTTTTTCCCACACAGGTATAGGAAACATTGTGTTGAAACGCGTCGTTCCCAGTTCACCAGCCGTTTTTTAAGGCATTGCGTGTTGAGTGGCAGAATTCAAAGCTGGGTCTTGTCTACCAGAACGGGAAATGGAAAAATAATTAAATATAGTCATTTCAAACCCACAAACATGCATTTACAGTCGGACACTGTTTGACTGTGCCGCCACGACGGTCTCAAATTTTATTGTAATTGGTCCAATATTTTCATTATATGGATCGAATTTTCTAAATAGGTTCTCTTTTTTAAACGTTTATAACTTTGGAATGACTCAATTTGGCAAAATAGATTTCCAGTTTCAGATCAAATGCTTCATGCTAAGAGGTCCTTTTGAGTTTCATTCATTCATTTTGAGACGCATTCATCCACAGACTATTAAATTTCAGTTATAATTATCAAAACAGCTTTTCAAATAAAAAGAATACAAAAAAACAACATATTGTAGACCAGTGTACTTAAATGAATCAGCTTGAATGGGTGTTGCCAACCTTCCAGCAGGCGCCCGCGTCTCAGAGTTACTCGCCGACGTTGGCTAAACTGCTCACGTCGCCCGAACGGAAACAGAGCGCGCCACTGCCGTTCGGTCAGGCCAAGGTACCTAAACACTGATTACAAACGATTGGTGTACTGATTGGCCGATACGATGTTTCAAAATTCAAAATTTAGTATATAAGTCCTATAAAACAACAGACATTTGAATTTAATTATTTCAATCTTCTTTAAATGTCATAAGGGGCCATCTGTATATTGCGTCACACGAATTTCAATGTTGAGCCCTCCTCCGTCATTTTAAAAAGCTGGTCCCCAGTGAGATGTAAAATACGAATATTTTTATAATTTTAAAACAGCAGTTTCAACAAATAAAAATTTCGAAAGTATTTAAACAACAGTTCCGAAGTTCTTCTTATTCTTCTAATACTTCTACTTCTTATTCTTCTAATAAATACTTCTTATAATATGAATTTACAAAATAAATTGTACCCCCTACACCTTGCCACACAATATCATATTTCGTCAACTCCGACCCACTAACTGTCACGTCATTTGTGGATGGCCCCTGACTCTTATTATAAACAGATAGTTGTTTTATAACTTTTTTAAGAATGGCAATACTCATTTTTAAAATCAATGCCACTTCATTTTTTCATTATATTTGCATAATGGGTATTAGAGTCTGAATTTTTAGTAGTATAGTTTAATTCTTTTATTAATATCAATAATGTTTTTTTAACAAATGTAATTCGCGCGTTCATCCGATTCACTTTTAATGTGCAATACATTTTAAAACATATTACAATTCACACTGAAAAATTAAGTCACTTTGCAAATGTTTATGTTTAAGATGTACATTATTTATTAATTTAAAATAATATTATTAATATAAATGAATATATGTATGTTTGCAGAATTGTGGTGAAATCACGATAACTCCTGTACAGCCGGCGCAGCCTGAACCTCAGCCGGAGAAAACAGAAGTTGTACAATTGGTAAGATCTATTTTTTGTTTTTAAATGATTAGCAAAAACAATATACTTTAAAGGATGGATGGATTGGATGCATAATGTTCTTTACAATTTGGTACTATGGTATTGTACCTAACACAAAACACGACAAGGTAAGGCGTTGACTTCCGCCCCTTTACTTCTACGTCTTGAAATTTCGGTGGAAAATGGGGAACGGAGTTTTTTAACAATAGCTATGAAGATATGAAGCTAAAGAAAAGAAATCACCTATCCTTCCTTTACACAAACAGCATACTAATATTTATTTCTACATTTACTTTACATGTACATATAAGTATTTGTTTCACTGCAGGAAGAAGAAGAAAGCGGAGCATCAGAAGAGTCGGCAGGGTCGGGCGCCTCGGGGTCGGGATCGGGGTCGGGCGCGGGTTCGGCGTCGGGGGGCCGGCTCGTGATCGACGAGGGCGGCGAGGACGCGCCCACGTGCCAGGGCTGCAGGTCGCGGCTGGCGCAGTTCGTATGCGCCGGGTGCGCCAACCAGTGGTACTGCTCCAGAGACTGTCAGGTGGGTGGTGTTTGTATGTGAGGGTGGGGGGTCGGTGTTTGCAGCTGGGTATTCATTTATTACAGTGCATACAAATGTATCTGTGATCTTCTTTTTATTGTCAATGATTGGAATGTGCAGATCGAAATTTGCCAGTTTCAGCCATCTGTAGGCCGAGTGACGGAACGCAATTTAGTCACATTGGCCGAAGAAGATTGCGATTTTAGTATTATTAATAATTAAGGCAAAGAATATGTTGGACGCCATTTAGAGCTATTTACGCTTTGGTAAACATCGTATTATATATTTTGTATTGTATATAATAGCATTGATAGATTACTCAGACTTAAATTTGTCAACATTTCTCTAAATCTACCATCATGTCTATTGCTGTAACCTATATACTAATAATTATACAATAAATTTACAGGTGGCAGCGTGGGACGAACACTCAGAAATGTGCTCAGGTTAGTACTAACATGCTGAGTTTTACTACTACAATACAACTATAAATAAATATACTATAACTATAATATACAATGGATAACAAGAACAATCGCGTGTTGCAACTAGCATTGCCTTAATTTTGTAGGTGAATCTCCATTTTGTTTAGCTACTTTGTAGCTGTTGTTTTATTTTTTATCTGTATCTACATAAAAAATGCTATCCTACTTACTGTTAAAATAAAATGGCGCCAAATGTTATGATGAAACGATTTTTTTTTTAAATTTTAGGTTATGCTCAAATCCAAAAAACATTCTTTTCAAATAGACTACTCTTAACACTTTTGAATCAAATGAACATACTAAAAATGAATAAAATATGTTTAAATTATATCAATGTTTATATTGGCACAGTTAATATATATGTAACAATTAGAATGAGAAAGTGTTTTTGTCCGGTTTAGTTGGGTCTTCTTAGGGTCATTAGGTACTAATGTATTTAAATTTATTAAATTATATTAAATTTGTGTTTATTAATAAATATATTTATTGGTTATGTATACATAATTAATAAAGCACCATGATGAAATTTCTGAAATGTAATAAAAGTATAAAAACGTTATTAAATATTATCATAATTTACTCAATATTAAAAAATGAAGCAGAAATAACAATGTTATATTTTTATAAATATATAAATATAATAATATATATTCAACTGTAGTGATTTTGGACAGATACAAGAAAATAAGTATAAATATGACACATCATATGCGGCGCCATTTTGTTTAGCACAGATAAATATGAAAATTTAAATAGATAAAAGATAAATCAAGAGCACTAATAAGTAGTGTAGAATATATGTATTATTAAATAACTTGTGTCATATAAGTTATTATTAAATGCTTATGATTTGCATTACATTGTAGTGTCGCCTATATACATTTTATTAATAATAAATTTAGTATATAAAAATACAGTATTTTGAAATATATATCAATTATGTATTTTTTAACAATCAATTATGTATTATTTTTACAGTCTGTCAGAATTAAAAGTATATATTGTCCGTTATAAATGTTAAATTTGAAATTATATGCTTTATTATTATAAAAAAAAAACATTTTCTTAAAAGTGTGATTAAAATGAATTTTTCCTTTTTTTTTATTTTGGAAATGAAATAAAATTACTTTTAATAATTCTCTACACATTTATAACGGATAACTCTTTTATTTTTTTTAAATTATCTTTTTTAAAATTTACGATCAAAATTTATTAAAACAACGATTGTATTTTTTTTGTATCAAAAAACTGACACAAAGTAATAAAATAATTAAATAATACAAGTAATGTATTATATCCCATTATGCTTTATTCTTTTTTTATTTTGAGGTAGGTCATTCCTGAGAATGTGTGTATGTGTGTGTATTCTGATTTTACTAAAAAAAATTAATTAACTTGTTTTGATTAAAATTATTCGAAAGAATAGGTATAAAATGTGAAGGTGAGCTATCAAATGCTATATTAATTAAAAGTTTCGACTGATTTTTAGTGATTCTTTTCTTTTTATTGACATAACTGTCTTACAAAAAGAATTATTATTTCATCTATCTATCTCATTTCAGTTTATTTATTTTACAAAAAAAAATCAACGTCGTCATTAAATGTTAAAGGTTCAATGTCCGGTCGAGAGTATAGTATATATTTCTTTATATTTAATTCCTTTACTCAGATTAAGTAAAATGCGGAATTGATTGCCGCCACCTAGCACGAAATCTTTAAAAAAAAATCGGCGGAATTCACAAATCACTCTGCTTACATCTATATGTGGAATAAAATGCAATGAAAAAAACTATAACATATAATAAATATAGCTGAGTCTCATTACTCCTTGTTCTTAATTATTTTTCTTTCTTAATAAATAAACATACTAAATTTTACAGAATTATTACAAAATATTGTTTTGTTATTAATTAATATAGTATTTGGTAATTCATGATTTTTTCAATGGCAAGGTTCTTGGGACGGTAGCTGTAACATATATACATACATACATATTGAATAGTTGAGGTGCGATGTCTGTTTGCTAGTAAAAAGTAAACTATGCTCAATTTTTGTTACATGTTTTAAGTAACAGTGATTTTATTTGACTATCAAAACTTTTTTTTTATTTTTTCATATGGCAATTTCACCTCAACTATATTGTATTATAAATTTAAACAATATAATATGATGTAACAAGCCTTCAGAGGTCATCCCTAAATTATGTCACACGATTTTTTAGATTTTTTGACTCCTTGTCACAGTTGGTCATATTTGTAAGACTTTCCCTAACTTGTGTGACGTTCACACAGCTGTTCCGAAATTATGTTTGTACGTTATATTTTGAGGCCGTTATGACTGTAAACGCGACGGTTGTAGGTTCGATCTCCCACTCAAGAGCTGAATTACTTCATATTTTTATTTCTTCGCTTTGATAATCAGGCGCAGCGTTAGTTCCGCCACGCTAGGTGTCAATCCTCGTGACATAAGGACCCCCTAAACGTGTGACGTAATTTATGTATGGCCTCTTTATAATATGTATAAGTTTACAATGTATTATTTTAACTTACCAAATATGTTGTGCCTTTCTATGTAATATTGTAAGCTACATACGAGTATATGATTTATATTCAGTGGAAATTTTCAAGATTTCTTGATTATGCTTTTTGTATGACATTTATTAATTATGAATTTTCATTAATATGGTAGGAAGAGACCATTTAAGTAATAAATATTTTCTTTCTCCACTTTCCGTTTGCACTAGGATATATGAATATTTATTTTGTATCAAACAACAATTCTTTTACTTTGACCATTTAAGTGTATAAATTAATTTAAATAATGTCAGTTCATTTTAAATATAAATTAATATAATTTATATAAATTAATGTCATACAAACAGTTTTTAACCTTAAAAATCTCTCAATAATATGTAATTTCATATATATACATACATAGGTGGTGGGGATTCCATACAATGGTGTGGTTAATTCCTGTAAGTATATGAAGAAATACATATTTTTAAATATATACACTTGATTACACAATAATTTTGTTTATAATATATATTTTAATTTAGTTCTAGTGCTATGACGCTTTTCCCTATCCACCCAATTTGAGACATTTCGCGTTGAATTTCAGAACTTAACGCCGCGTTTTATCTTGGAATGGAAATAATTCGTTCCCAAAAGTGAATTTTATATGGTTAATTTCTTTTTTTTGCATATCTTTTTTTATGAGATTTTGTTTTTTTTTTCTTTTTGTGTAATCACGTGTGTATAACTAATTAGTGGAACAATATAACGAATAATAAAATAGTATTTATTTTTACAGTAGAAACAACTATTACAGACGAGTTGTTCAACGTGAGTGAGTCAAGTAGTTTTTTTTTCTGACTTAGATCTTAGAGTCATACAGCCTAATAATAAAATTTATCTTTTTTTTCTTAAAAGAAAAGTCACTCGCGTTGAGCCTAAGGTTGTGTTTTTATAAACTAATATTATTGAATTTAAATACAAAAAACACAGCCTAAATACTATGTAAATAAAGAAACCACTCTATTTTCTATACACCGTGCCAAAATGTAATTTAATTTTTATACAGACCTACAGAACTAATATTACTTATGTATATGTATAATACTTAGATTCTTTTGACTTGTCAAAATTACGATTTTTCTTAATTTTTGTTTGATAATAGGTTCCTATGTGCTGCGGGCGTTAGTTTAAGATGATATGGGGTTCGATTTTCGGCTATTTATTTTTTTGTAATTGAAAGTGTAGATTAAAAATGGCGTCTGTGGCATGCAGTTATCGTATTTCTATTGTATCTAAAACGCTAGTCAAGTGTTTCGTTACCTACAATACTGTTTATGTATTTTGTAACTTATATAATGTTATATAAGAATATATTAAATCAGTACTGTCTTTGAGTATGCGTTTTTGTTACCTTTTTCGTTGTGTAGTATTAAATACCTATTATAATTATAATATTTTTCTTTTTGAAAAAGATTTGTACATCAAAAAAGAGTAGAGTACTAGAAAAATGGGGAATGGAAGTGGAGTACCTTTAGACTAGGTACCCAGTATCTCTCTGTCTGCTCTGCTGTGCAGCGCGAATCTAAAAAACAAACAAAACCCCGTTATGGCTTACGAATAAAAATTAATGATTTTATTAAGCTGTAAGAGTCCAGTAGCTTTTACCTCGTCTGTGAAGACCGGGGTAGAGGAAAACACATTTTTTAAAAGATTGATTTATGTAACTTAAAATACAAAATAACTTTTAAATGTCCAATAAATGTTGTGATATTGTTAATGCAAAGTGTCTAACAAACATTAAAAATGAAATCTTTATCGGTACACTCGGAGAAATACGTCAACATTGAATTAACATTAAATATTTGGATTATAAATAAAGACTGAGCGGCAATTTAATTAACTTTATATGAACTTGTACTTATATATGTATAATTTTTATTAAATACACATTGCATTACCCTCTCAAATTTCAATATTTCTCTAAACAATTACGAAAATAATCTCTTAAAATAATATAATATGTATATAAATAATAATAAAAAAGAAACAATATACATTTTTTACATGAAATTCGTCTTAACTCTATGTATTTATGCGTAGAAGGCACTGTACATTTTGACTAGTGGAGTCAAAAGTCTATATTTGGACTAGGTAGGTATAAAATATAAAAAATGAAAAAAGACAATTTGATTTTTCGTTTTCCTAACATGCTGGAAACTTAGCTCCGTTTCTCCTAATTATTATATCATTATAACAATTAGGAAAAAACTGAGTCTAGTCGCTTTTTTTCTCATAGACATACAAAGTGATAATCAATAAATATATTTCTTACATAAAATATGCAACAAAATGACTATCATCCTTTTATTTTTATTTTTGTTATTTTATATGTAATGTTATTACTTAATATATGCAAGTTTTAAACACAATAAATTGTTACCGTTTAACTGTAATTTATAAAAACTAAATAAAATATAATGCTTCATATAAATAAAAAAAAAACTTTCAAAAGATTTTACCAGTTTTGATACTATTACTCATTCGGTGGGAATTTCACAATTCAGGCCTTTTAAAATATTTTCTTACAAGAATATTTATAGCACCATTATTATATTGTAAAGATTATAAAAAAACAATTATATATATAAATATATATTGAGCAGATTGTAACTTACTTTTTTAGTGTCTTATGTTTTTTTTATATAGCGTGATATTGAAACTAAATTTGTTTACTTTATATACCAATTTTACATTTTAAAAATCCTTAAAGTCGAAATAACATTTAAAATATAATATAAAAAATAACGTATGTACAGTTAAATGTAGTTAAAGTTATGATTGATGTTATAACTATTTTTTTTTATCTTCAGCAGTAGGTGCGTGGGAATCTCTTCGGTTCTCTATTTACTGCCGAATTCTTGAGTCAATGCGATAAGTTGGGTGGCGTAACTTAATGCCTCTCTCTGCCTCGTTACCAGAGCGAGGAAATGAACATATTAAATATTTTATTTCCTCGAGTGGGAATCAAACCCACAACCATCACGTTTACAGATGCATGATTGTGCTTCTGCGATATATTAAATCTAAAATTATAATATATACAAGTATATACTGACAGTACTGACATAACTGACAAATAAGTAAAAATGGTTTGTTTTAGATATTTAGACTGATTAAATGTTATCTTACATATATATATTATATATATATATATATATATTATATATATATATATATATATATAATATATATATATATATATATATATAATATATACATATATTTAGAATAATTTTACATGTTTATTAAATAGTGAGGTACAGACCCAGAAACCCAATGGTTTACACAGTGATGTATTTAAAACATTGTACTTTAGGATTTCTAATGTAAAGCATTCTTTTAAAATTGTATTGGCACATCCCGTGTGAGGACACGGGTAGATTTTAGAGGTAAAATCTACACTCTAAATACATTTTTATTATTAAATTTTGAAATTGAACACAGTTATTTCCTTAAAAATATGACTGACAAATAATATTTTAACAATATTTCTATTTTAAAACCAAACACTATTTATAGCATCTCGCTTAAATAAGTGAAGAAAGTGACAAATCACTTTATTCCCTAATTTTACCATATAAAGAGATTACATATCGAGTTCAATCATAAAAGAGGAAACATTTATATAAAAATATGTTATATACAAACATTTAAAACACAGTCCCACGAAATAGGACTCGAACCGACAAACTTCTTGAACGATTATTAAAGATTTGTTTTAAATTATTTACATTGAGGCAGTTATGAAAGTTTGCTTTATATATATGGTTTCGATTTTTAACATTCTTATACACATATATTAAAAATTTACAAATATATTTAATAAAATATAAAAAATTTCATTATTAAAAAGGTATTTAAATAAAAACAACACATAGTATGTACATAAATAGTGAGAAGATAATCCTCACAGTATCAAATTGAAAATATAAATAACAAAAAAAAACATATTGCATTAATAATTATTTTATAAACATCTATTTCAAAATAAAAAAACAATCATACTATTCATTGTCTCCGTGGAATTATGTCATAAATGATAGATCAAACGCGTACAAGTCACGACATGTCCAGTCATGCATATATTAGTGAAGATTTGTCAAAATTATTATATTCAAATAATAGTGATATGCGTGCTGGAAAACACCAGTTTCTAATTTGTGTCATCCTCATAAAACCTCCTGTAAATTTCCGCCATATTTTTTAAACTACTGCACCTATAGTGTCTATAGTCAATTTACCATAAAACGAACCCGATTTTGTTCATTTCACTATAAAAATGGTTTCATTATCCCTTTCCAACTGTTCTTCTAGCTGAGACGCGGTCAAGCCTCCCTGGCAACAGAGCTCGTCGAGACAAACTAAGCCATTGTAAGTCCTCGCTACGTATTGACTGTGGTCGCTTCGCAGCGACGCGTTGTCGTTGTGTAGAGTTACTGGGTACTGGAAAAAGATTAATTAAAAATTACTATTTTTTTTTCACGATTTTACACATTTATTTCAACAACCAACAAGATTGGTTGGTAGAGAATGCTTTTTGCTTTTATAAATTTGTATATAAAACAGTACAAAAAAATTAACCAAAAAAGAATTCATAAATAGTAAATGTTATCAAAATAGACATACTGTCTACACCGTCTGCTCTTATCAGTGGGCATTTAGCAACAGTTGATAAGATTCTTATCAAAATATATATTTTATAACATTATAAGCAAATATCATAGTAATCATATTAGATAGTGATAAAATATTAATAAATGAATTACATCTGAAAAATATGCCATTATGAAATTTGTTGAAGACAGTTTCCTTGGTATTGATTTTCTGATTAAGGTGGCGACGAAGGTTTTCCATATGAAACTTACCTTATAAATCCTCCTAATAAGACCTTCAAGCACACCAAAGAGGACCAGCTTCCTCTCATTAATGGCCAGCTCCTGAGGCCGCATGCGCCTGCAGAGGTCCCTGACCGTGCTCCCGTATGACATACCCGCGTACATACGGAATATATCACTCACTTTTGGCAGTTGTCGGGCTGCTAGGAATTAGTAAAGGTAAATATACATTTGTATATAAGCAGGTCAGATTATATTTTTAAGGCTTAATAACGAAACAATCAATCTTTAATAAACAGTAAAATTATTCTAAATATACATATAGCTGTGTACATATATATGTATGTATGTAAATATAAAATAAATATATTATTAATTTATTTGTCAGTAATGTCAGTATTTATCTACTAGTTTTAACAATTCCACTTTCGTAGAGCGCTTAGTAATGTGTAAATAGGTTGATAAAATGTATAACGGATTTACAACGGACATTTTTATGTATCTACTATTTATTACATTTAATTTCAAAGATGAGTTTTAAAAAAATTCTATATAAAATGTTTATAAGTAAAATTAAAAGATAAATTGACTTAAAATAACATTATTTACATATTATATACTTTACAATTTATTGAATTTATACTCTTTAACCGGCTATACATAAGCAGAATAAAAAGCAAAAACTTACGTGATCTAGCACAGAACTCGACACACTGCCGCTGTAAGCCTGCGCATCGAGTCAACTGCCTCAACTTGGGCGTCGCACTGTACACCTGCCGACATTGTGTATAATATTAATTTCTATTCCATCTAATTCCACAATTTCAATATATTCATTCCCACGAGTGGGAAGTGCGATTACCACTGGGCCATCGAACATTTTTAACTGTTTATTTTATAGTACACGACAGTTGAAACACTCTTTTACTCACTTTTCCGGCCAATTTTCGAGCTATTGCGTTGTAGAGCTCTATGCCGAGCTTTTTCTATTTACCAGAGATCAAAATAATTTATTCCCTTGTCGTTAAAAAGAATACTTACAGCACAATATTGAAATATAGGCACTAGAGTCACTACGCCGTAGTACACTAGATTTTGTACGCAGGCCCGGACCAAACTTATTTCGACGTCTGTCAGAGATGCTATCTTCGAAACGTGGTTGAAGCCATCTATGTAGGGTAATATCTGTGGACAATAAAAAAAACAAGTTATTGCATTGAAAATAAAAATCCTATATTGGTGCTTTAAGATTATAATTGTGAGTTCGATTCCCATTCAGTGGAATAATATTTATTTTAGCTCAATATTATTTTTTGTTTTCTCTGCCTACTCTACCTTATGTAGAATAGATCTCTAAAACTTAATTCACACTTACATTGTTAATGTCGAAGAAATCTTATCATTAGATTTCAGCAATAATTGAATAAAAGACGTCTTAACAAACCATCAAATACCAGTACAAAAAGTTTTGAGTCTCAATTTTGTCCTAAGCGAGCACAGAACTCTGCATACATACATACTTGTATAATCTACCATTCGTTTGTCAGTTAATGGGACATTACTTAACATTTTTAACTTAGCTCTCATTTATGTTTTCGATAGATTCTCATATACATACGCATATCGTTAAAACCATTTAAGCTTACCTTTTGTTAGAAGAGCTGTACTGACTATGCCCATAAAACCTGCATGTAATCTACAAAAACCAACAAAGCACAAATATAAACACAATCAGCCACTCTGTACACTATCACGGTACACTATCACAGTGTTTGGACAAGCGATTGAGGGCGCACCAAAATTGACCAATTTTCTCACCCCCAGAGCGTAAAAGCAATATTTATTTTGCTACCGTAAACCCCCAGTCGCGGCAAACATGTGTGTAAATATTTGTTGGGAGTTATTACATGTATATAATTTCACTTTAGTGTTAAACATTATTATAGCCCATTTCTTCAAAAAACTGCTGAACAAATGCGAAGTCGTGAACAAAAGCTAGTGAAAATATAATAATTATAATTATTAAATAAGATAAGTATTACACTATATCATGTTACATTTCTATTTAAGCTAAACAACCCACGTAAGCTTACAATATACATTGTAAATTATTATAAACAAGTAAAGCTTTAGAAGATCAACTTCTAAATTTAGAATTAATTTGAATAATATAAGATTACATCAGCGCAAACAAATTATATATTAGCTTACGCTGTCGGTTTCGTTCACGAAAATAGAAATAAAGAAACAATCAAGGAATGTAATATATAGCCATCTTCTATATGTAGCCTATCCAACACAAAAAAAAGCGCGGCGTTGAGTCGCGCCACTCACACACTCTCGACAATTAGGGAACGGGAACTTAGGGAAGCGGAGTGTCTTAATAGTCTTAACCTTTGCCCTACCCTTGCGTATATGCAGGTACAATTTAAAAGAAATAAAATATTTTAATAAGTAAAGACCATATAACTAACTATATAGTAATTTTCAAATAAATATAATTGATTATAACTATGTACAAACACAAAAAATCTATTTATTTTTCATTTCAACTGACAAATCTTAACTAAATTATATTCAGAATTCTCAATAAACAAAGATAAGTTATAGGTCAAAAATGATAATAACAAATATAGAGATAAGAATTGACTCGAGAATAATCTTAAATGGAAATTAAGCTTATAAATGTTCCTGCATATTGGGTCAATTACGGTTGCTAAGTGTTGAGAAATTGTAATAATTTATTAGTTTATGGTCTTAAATATTACAATAAATTATAGAGGGACCGGTCTACGTAAAAGAGGCCATCATGGTGCAGTGGTTACCGGTGCGATCCTCTCTCGAGGGAGTAAATTAATAAATTATTTAATTTTACGGTAAACAATAAGTGCGGGTTCGAGTATCGCTACGGTCCAATTTCTATGCCTTATTTAAAAATATTTTTCAATTTTTAGTGAGGAATAACAAATTAAACATATACCACATATTATTATCATAAACTAATTTTTTGAATTGTTTGCGTCTTATTAAATAAACAGACACAAATATCACAGAGCGAATAATCAACATATTTTTCTTGATTCAATATTCAACATTAAAATGGCTATGCTTGTAAATTACCTATTTACATACATATATGGCAAGTATCACTTGGCATTTTACTTGCTAAGTAACTTGAGTGTTCTGTTTGTGTAAACGATATAATATAATCTATACTAATATAATAAAGCGGAAGAGTTTGTTTGTTTGTTTGAGCGCTAAGATCTCTGGATCTACTGGTCCGACACGAGACGTCTACTGGTCCGAAACTTTGTTTTTATTTTGTATGAAAGCTGCATTCTTCAGAAGTGCTATAAGCCTATAACATTACATTACACATATATACTAATATATTGAAATTCTTTCTAATTTGACATGCAATTTATTCTGCCATATTAATAACAACCGTCGTTGCTAAGCAACGGTTTGCAAAGTTTGTTTGTTGTTTTTAGAAAACGTCACCCAAAATGAACTTATATTTTGATATTCATCCTTATAAAAATAAATAAAAAAGTCACTTTTAGTATTTTATCTAGATCGAATTTATAGTTTACTGTATATCATTCTAATAAATAATTAAAGAGATGTCACTGATTCGGAATGACCTAGCCTTCGGGCGGCATAGTATGAGTATAACCGACGGGGACGGGCAGTTGACGGTTGTTGACGGTTTTATAAATTTTCATACATTATACCTATTTCGACCTATTGTTACTTTTTATTTAATTATTTGCTGTTTATAATTTATTTAAAATACACTTTGGTCCTCTTTTTATTTTATTTGATATTGCTCGCAACAATTTACCTATTTAATATAGAAAAATGTTTAGTTATTTCATAGAGGATGGAATCTACGAATATGTACGCACGCACGGAAAACTTTATGTACTTTTACTTCTTTTGTTGGTTCATTTCAATAACTTAGATATTTTTTCTAATAATATGTCTCTACTTATTATTCTTTTTGATTATTTAGGCTTATATTAAAAGCTTTTATTTAACTTGCAATGTATGTTTCACCCGAACCCACATGGTTCGGGTGAAATCTATGAGCTCGATTTTGAAGTATATATCTGCAACCGATTGAGCTGAAATTTTGTATACACGTTTACTTTGGACGACAATGCACGATAAAATATGTGACGTCATTCTAAATCTAATATGGCGGACCATACAAGACTGCGGAATTGTTATATTTAATGTACTTCTACAATATGGGTACCAAATGAAAGGGCTCGATGAGAGCAACTCGAAAAATAATGTGATGTCATTCTAAATCCAATATGGACGAAATCGAAGATAGCCGAGTATCTATTTAGTCTACTTCTACAATATAGATATTAAATGAAATGGGTCGTTGACCGTAACTCGAAAAATAATGTGACGATATTCTAAATCTAATATGGCGGAACATCTAAGACGGCGGAATAGTTAATATTTATGCACTTCTGCAATATGGGTATGAAATGAAAGATCTTGCCGAGAACAATTAAAAAATAATGTGACATCACTTGAAATCCAATATATTTCAACACTATTCAAGTTTTTTGTGCTTTCATATAATGAAAGGTACGTTCGTACGGTTCAGCTGAAATTTTGTATCCACGTTTGGTTTGGATGACAATGCACGATAAGGTGTGTGACTTCATTCTAAATCCAATATAGCGGACCATCCAAGATGGCGAAATAGTTATATTTAACGTACCAAATGAAAGTATGGGTATCAAATGAAAGGGCTTGTTGAGATTATCTCGAAAAATAGTGTAACGTCATTCTAAATCCAATATGGCGGACCGTCCAAAGTAACAGAATAGTTATTTTTGATGCACTTGTACATTATGGGTATCAAATGAAAGGGATTCTTGAGAGCAACTGGAAAAATGATGTGACATTATTCTAAATCAAATATTGCGAACCATCCCAGATAGCCGAATGCTTATTTTTAGCATACTTCTACAATATAAATATCTAAGAAAAGGGATCGTTGAGAGTAACTCGAAAAATAATGTGACGTTTTTCGAAGTCCAATATGGCGGAACATCTAAAATGGCGGAATAGTTATTATTTATGCACATCTGCAATACGGGTATCAAATGAAAGGGCTTGCCGAGAATAATTAGAAAAATAATGTGACATCTAGTGTGAGAAACCTAGCCAGTGGTAACTAAAAAGTAAAAAATAAATTAAAAGCAAAAATCATTTTTAGAAAAAACGCTCTAAAAAGGAGAACATAAAATTTACCTTTTAAATTTTAACTATCAACTCATAACCTCATTGTACACAATTTATATGATCATAAAAGCTTGTCGCGTTAATAAATATTTAATTAAATTGAAACTTTAAAAATTTAAACTTAGCAGATTTTACATAATTAAATTAGTACTAGTTAAGTTACACAAGTAAATCGCACGACTTATATATATTGCGCGATTGTATATATTTGTGCGCTACAAATGAACATTATATCAGTTTCATCTCTTGTTCTAGGAACTTAGTGTTAAGACACTCCGTTCCCATTAGCACATTTCCGTTCCTCAATTTCTGCGGAATTCTCGAGGCATTGGATCCTGAGTGGTGGAACTCAACGCCGCACCTTGCTTTGTTGCCAGAGCGAGGAAATAAAAATATTAAATATATCATGTTCTCGAGTGAGAATCAAACATCAATTTTTACAGCTTATCCTACGTTGGTGTGGTCAGCAGCGCAACCCTTCACCATAAAGACGAGGGTTGTGGGTTCAACTCCCATTAAAGGAATGAATTATTTTTATTTGCTCGCTCTAGCAAGACAAAGCGTGCCATTAGGTAACGCGACCCAACCCGCAATCTCCCGACAAGGGCGTGGGAATGTAGTACACTAGGATCCCTCTGTCTTTCCTGCTATGGGTATGCGTGATACAGCGTGAAGCTAAGTGCAGTCACGCAGACCTGATGTCGTTTATTTTTAATTAAAATTATCGTTACAATCTACTTGGCACTAAGTGAACGGTCGCCACGTTCTGTTTTTATGACATCTTTATTACTCGCGCGTTTAAATGTTAAAAACATAACAATAAATTGACAGTAAGACGACATATTGTTTGTTTATTTTTTTATAATAAGACTAGACCACTTACACCCGTAGGTATGATATAAAATGTATATGTTATTACAAAATTATTTTTGTAATTCATTAATACAAAGAACAATACTCTATTTTAAAAAATCCATTTAGTTAAAACTATACTAATATTTTTTTGGTTTAAGAGTTGGGCTTGTTTGGTTGAACGCGTTAATCTCTCGGGAATTTCTGGTTCGAATTGAAAACACTTTTGTGTTGGACAGTCCATTTATAGAGGGCTAATGGCGGAAGCGATCACCCCCGAATTTTTACTAACAAAAAAACGACCTGAAAAGTAAAAATAAGCACAAAAACATCAGTAGAGCTAAAGTATAGATAATATCTCTAAATACGCCACTCGAGAGTATGAAAAATATAATTTATTTTCAATGCCGCACTTCGCACGCTCAAGTATCGAGGCAAAGCGCGGCGTTGAGTTACGCCAAAAAATATGTAGTGCCTCCAGAATTCATCGGAAAATGACAAACGTAAATGTCTTTAAGGGGAACGGAGAGAGACATAATCCCAGGTTACCTTTACCCACCCATGATATGCGCGGAATACAACGTGAAGCTAATAAAACAATACGCACTTACTACGAAAAGTGAGATGATGATGATGATCCTTAAATAAATTTTGTTATTAATAAACCCACCAAACACACATAGTATAGAAAAGATAATAAACAACGGTTAGCTGCAATCAAGCACCGTCAGTCTCCACGTGGACTTACAACGTTGTTATCGTAAACAACCCGTGGAGATTATTTGCGGTACTTATTACCTATACAATAATAAAACACGTTGATATTTATGCTTAAATAAATTGTATTCATAAATATGTAAGGCTGAATGTAGTAAGTATTATGCAAATGAGGTCAAAGCGAGGGATAGTGATAAATTTTTCCATTCTCTATCCGAGGACTTCTAGAGAGAAAATAGAGATAAAGAGATAGAGAATTCTAAGAGAACTATAGAGCTTTTTTTTTGAACTAAATACTATATCCCGATAATGGGAAAGTAGGGAGAAGACATTCAACTCAATTTTCGAGACATTACATAATGATAGGCTGAACTTAATGCAGAGCTAGGAATCGACTCTACAACCGTCGCGTATACAGAAAGACAATAAGCGCTGCGCCACGAGGCGTCTAGGCCAACGAATGATTAAAAATAAGTATATTTATTTGTTAGCTTATCAACATCACTCACTGGCATCATGGTCGACACGTGGCGCCGGTACGTACGTACATACAGTAGTGATGTAGCCAGTGTTTACTAAACAAACGTGTGTACTGCACTAAAAATAATTCACTTTTAGCACGATTCAGATGAGATCAGTATGTTCGAACTCGTGTATTAGTGCTATAGATATTTATTTTGTATCTTAAAGTAAAATCTTAAAGTGATATAGAGAGGCCAATTGTTCCGCACGAGCATAAAGCAGGAGAACGTAAATCTGATTGGTCGTGGGTTCGATTCCCACTCGAGGAAATAAAATATTTATTTAAGTGTTAGAACCCTGGGCTCCCCTCTGCCTACGCTGCTATAAGCGGGATACGACAAAGGTGCCACTTAGCGGTGGCCTTCACTTACTTGTTGCTTCGATGGGCGTGTTAGCCAAAACCCACTTCCGTATTTTAATGAATAGATATTTATAAAAAGCTAAAAAAAGCCGTTGGAATCGTTTTCGTTCATATAACTTTATACGTAATAATTTTTAAGTATGAGTGCTTTTGAGTACCATAATTGGATTATTGTACTGATTTTTTTTTTATTATTGATAATTATGAATTAAAAAAAATGTAAACTATAAAATGTCAAAATGCCTGATTTTGTAGAAATTTCCAGAAATCTACTTTTAACGCCCCCGAGATACACTTCCCGAGTACCTACTTACAAAATGTTAAATGAATAAAACATTTAACCATAATAGTTAATGATAACTTCCATTTTATTAATTAATTTGCACATTCAATACATGCCATGATATGAAGATAATGTTTATTTGGTAAATAAGTATGTAAACACTTCAAGCTCTTTGTTGTTTTCGCAGTTAGTTTACGGTGTGGTCAATAACAGTGATAAGATTCAATTATAATAATATATAAATATTGTGCGCGGTCAAATTACAGCGTTCTACACCACGTGGTTCCTGTCCGTTAGAGAAGAGGACTCGTTAGTAATAAATCAAATAATTATTATTATTACTAACTGGTTGTGGGTACAATTGACATTAGATTAAATTAAATATAAAAAATGATCACTTCTTCGTTCTGGTATCGAGGCGTTGAGTTTTGCCACTCAACTAGCAATGCCTTCATAACTCGGCAAAAAATGTCTCAATACTAGGTCATACTACCATGCGGGATACGCCGTTACTACGACACTAAAAAAAACAACAAAAAGAACTAATAAAATAGATATCAATGGGTATCACGAAATAAAAACTAATACAAATTAAAGATCATATCAACTAATACTAACTAAAATAAATTAAAAATAGTCATATATTTTTTCCGCTCGTACAATTATAAACAGAGTGGTTACATAAAATACAACTTATTAATACCCGCAAACACCTTGAGCTCATGTATTCTAGTTCTACCTGCATATCAACATTTACACGTGGCGGCGATATCATAGCCGGCGCTATTATATATATTGTGGTTTTTACTAAGAAAAATTTTTTGTGCACGTTTGATCCCGCACATAGCAGGGTAGGCAGAGGAAACCTGTGAACCTAGTGTTAAAACACTTTCAAGCAGAACGGAAGCAATAAGTGTTGCGTGGCGGAAATCAACGCTTTACCTCGTTACCAGATTGAAGAAGCTAAAATATAAAATATATAATTTACTCGAGTGACACTAGCCTCATTATATATAGAGGTACTATGTTGAAATTAGCTGCATTTTGAATTAATAGTACTCAACAAGTAGTCTCATGCGCACGTCCAAAATACATGCAATTAAATTTGTGCATAAGTATTGCGCACGCGCACGCCCGGATGATTTGCAACGTTCGAGCCTTGCAAATTCAACTACTTTATTAGCATGTTGTTAGTGGGTATGTAGTAACGTTTATTTATTACTTAGCATAATCTTACAATAAATGTAGAAAAGTTAAATAACCACTCCACTTTCACTTAAGTTAAATAAATAAAAAAACTTAAGAGTACCTACAAAAAAAATTACGTAGCGGGAGCTGAACCTGCGTCTCTTGGAACCCTCCAATTGATTTGTGCGTGTTATAAGTTCGTTCAACACGCAAGCCGCAAGCACGCAAAGGAAAACGGGAAACAGAAAGCCTCCAAGGGAAACGGAAGTATCTTAATGGGAACGCGGGATACAGCGTCAAACTAAAAAAATATTATAACCGTATTTGATTTCTGGTTATGATAACGTCTAGAAACTTGACTTGTCCTTCTATCGCGTACAATATATGTACTTAGTTATACATTTTATTTATCACGCTTATTCATTGTGCTGATTGTATGTAAAATAGACGTGACCTTTCAGAGATATGACCTACGAGTGTTGTTGCTTAAGGCGCTACAACTATCTATACTAATATACTGAGACTTTGTTTGTTTAAACGTGCTAATCTCTGGAACTATAAGTCTTATTCGAAATATTATTATACTAGCGACCCGCTCGCGGCTTCTCCCGCTTGATTTACATAATGATTAATTTATTTCCATTTCTTCGCTCTGGTCTCATCAAGGCAAAGCGCGTTGTAGAGTTCCGCAAGTCAACACGTAATGCCTCCAGAAGCTGATTTTAATCAATTTACTAATCCGAAATAAAAACATAAAATATTAAAAATCAAAGTTTTTGGTTCTATTATGTTATTAAATGCTAAAACCAATAACATGTTTTCTTATATATCTTCCATGTAGAGACACCGATCCTTTGCGATTTTATTTTAATAATATATAAAATATTACTATTTATATATAAAATATTTTTGTATTTGATATACTACTCCGTAAGGCACGCTTAGTTTTTTAATATACTTGTTGGTAAGCATATATAATGTAAATTTAATAATCATGTATGCACATGCATATATGTAATGATTACACAATAAGGCGCCATGGTTCGATTGACACATAAATGACATAATACGTTGGAATCGAGGGTTTTTTTTACTTAAAAGTATGGATTATATTTTCACATATAAACAAAACTATATGAAAATAACACAAAATATACAAACACTATATGAAAAGATTTCAATTTAAATAATCTTACATACAAACATTATGCATACATAAAAGTTGATTTGATAACCTCATTTCGCTGGAGCCATTGGTTTAATTCAGATTATAAATAAAAGTTATATTAATATTGTAATAAAAATATTTTACATATTAAAGATTATAAAATTAATATGTATTATAGGTGGGGTTGCGGGACAGCGTCTGTCTGTAAACGGTTGTGGGTTCAATCCCTAGTCGGTATTTTTATTTATATGTTATATTTCGGTTTCCTGTGGTGAGTGGGAAGAGTGATTTGACACTACGTCTTTGCCTAGCTTGTTATTGCGGTATACTGCTTAAGGCTAAGAAAAATATAAGATATTTCTTGAAGTAAGAACAAAAACCACATTGCATCTTACAAGGCTTGAAAAGAGAACAGAATATTTGTCACTATGTATGTAAAAATAACTAGCTATGTGGCAATAAATCAGTGGTTTATCACTCTATAAATTAGATTTAGAATACAATTACCATAAGGAACTAATGACACAGTCTCTTGTGCTAATCGTGCTATCAAAAATAACTTTGTTTTCATCTTACGTAATTATATAATTGTACTAACTTTTACCATGCATCTTCGCTCGCATATTCACATGTATTGAATATAAAAAATTGAATATAAAAAATGACACATTCCAGGTGCTCGCAGTATCTTTCTCCACACGTATAGCCACTCTAGGTAGTACATGTACAGGTAGTACATCCAAACTATATTTAACTAATATTACTTATTATATATGAATAGACTTATTATTATTAATTAACATAAAAATAATAATTCAATTCGAGCCAATAGTTCCTGAGATTGGAGCGTTCAATCAAACATACACATCATAATTACGATATTAGTATAAAAATATATAGGTCTCGGTTCGTTGGTCTAATTCCGTTGTGAGTTTTGCAACACTACCGCGTGTTTTTAATAACGTAAACACGCTACGTGCCAATGGAGTATTAGTGTAGGTGAGAAAAGTTTATATTATAATTTGTATTACGAAATAAAATAATTGTTTTGAAATATTTTAGTTATTTCAAATGTTTTATGTTGAATTGAATTTCTATTTTTTTCCTTTTTCATTTTAAAAGGCGTTGTATGGAATTGGTTGTATACGAGACGGTCATGAGTTCGATTCCCACTCGGTTGAAACTTATTATGTAAAGCGACGAAGTACTTTACGGTGTATTCCGCACATGGCAGTGTTGCCATGAAAACATTTCCGATCCCGACTTTTCGCCAAATTCTGGGGGCATTGCGTGTTGACTAGTGGAACTCAACGTCGCGCTTTGCCTCCTTACCAAAGCTAGGAAATTTAAAAAAAATCATCGAGTGGGAACTGAACCCGCGACCTGTCGCATTTACAGTCGCACACTTGTGCTCCTGCGCCAATACTGGTCTCTAATCAAACAACGCACCAACAGTTATTATTCCATATGTAATTTGTATTGTATTGTGTAAAACGGTTCCGCCCAATGGCTACCTAAATTATTATAATAGGTTTGACGTCCGTGTGCGTACAACGTCAAATAAAGTTCTTAGCAAGAGAAATTCTAATGATATAGTAGTACAGTGCATCCAAGCCAAAATTCAAAACATAATGTCATAAAAAACAATCACAAAAATAAAACCCTGAGAACATAATATTAACAAATAAAACAAGCCCTATACTCTATTAAGATTAGAAGTCAGGATCTATTTAAATTAGGCCTAGGTTATACATACTCGTATATAAAGTTAACACGGCCTAATTTCTTTTTTATATATTGGCAATTATTTACATGAATATAACCATTGTTTATCTTATATAAATTTACAGCACGGTTGACGAGTTGTGGCCGCCCTGAAGTTAGTTGCAGACGGCTGCTCAGACTTGATATAAGGATTTTTCTTACTTTTAATTAATTTCTTCACTGAGTGAACAATGACTCATTTATCGTACTGTTCTATTATTTATATGTAAACATGAGGATACCGACACTGATAACACTAAAACATAGCTGTTTGACTTTTTTGACACTTTATTATAATATACATATATAACACGTGTTGCTCGTTGCGTTATGAACACTTATCTTTTAGATAGTCATGTACTCTTGAGATAATACCTAATATCAATTCAAATCATCTATCTATAGATATTTTTGGAGCAGTCATTGACCTGAAAAGCTTGATATCTTTATCCATATTTGAAGATTAGAACCTAGATTCCCACTGCATTCTTTAATATATGCAGGATAACGTAAAGTTTAAGAAAATAAATATTTGAAAATAGGTATCGATTATACATACTTAATAAAAATAGAGAAATTTATACAAGTATAAACATAATTTTTCAGAAAGTGTTATATATATATGGAAGGAAGAAGTTTTTTATTATTGGTAATAATATGTATGTACATATAAATAATAAGCCTTTATTGCTGAAAATTACATTTACATTATTCTAAAACTAAAATGGTTTCTCTTTTTCAGCTTGTCCTTCCACAAAAGCCACCTCTAAAGCTTTCCATTTTATTTTATTCTTTGCAACTCGTGTCCATGCTGGTCCAGCTATCTATTTGAAATCGTCTTCCCAACGTGTAGCTGGTCTACCTTTACTTCTTCTGCTATCACGCGGGTACCATTCTGTGATAAGATGTGTCCACTTCTTTCCCTCCTTCATCCTTTCCCTTTGCATGTGTCCTGTCCACCTCCATTTAAGGCGTTTGTATGTTGTGTGTATGTTTTCAAATTTTGTTTTGCTCTTTATAATCTATAATTTCACCTTGTCCTTTCTTTTCACTCCCATAATATTTTCACATATTTTGATTTTTTTAATTTGTTTATCGTTCATTGCCCAGGTTTGACATCCATATGATAAGCATGGCAGAACACATGTGTTAAACACTCTTCTTTTGTCTTTAATAGGCATATCCTTGTCCTTCAACACCTCACTCAATGACCAAAATCGTTTCCAACTGCTTGTTATTCTTCTATCTACTTCCTTTTGCATTGTATCTTCTGTAGACAATAGTTGTCTAGATATATGTATTCATTAACATATTTCATTTCCATTTGTCCATCATTTATTTTAATGTCTATTTTAGCCGAGTTTGTCATAACGTTCGTTTTTGATGTGTTAATTGCTAAGCCTACTTTGGCACTTTCATCTGACAGCAGAGAATAATTTCGGTGATATTGGGTCTCCTTGTCTGACGCCTCTTTCGATGGGAAATTCTTCCCCTGTTCTTTCCAGTTTAACTTTGGCTCTTTGATATTTTCTAACGCCAGTTCTAGTTCTATAAGTTTTTCATCTGTTCGTAGAGATCTCGTATTTGGGGTTGCGATATATATATATATATATATATCTGAATTTGTGTTTCTTTTTCGTTCGATTTTTTTGCTTAGAGGGTTTAGGTTATTTTCCCCCACGAGGACCAGTCGGCTTGGGGGAGAGTTTTGTTTCGTTGCATTTTCATTTTAGTTTTCCGGCTCGTTAATTGCTATCGGTTTCTATTAGTTGTATAGTTAGAAAGAGAATTGAATCTACTTCTCATGATATCAAAAGCATTGATATCATTAGCTTTGTTGTCCTTCGGCGTCCATGTTTGCTGTTTCTTAGGTTTGTTTGTCGGTCTGGGGCGATGAAGACAGTTGTCTCTTATGCTTGTCCTTGTTTTCTTTTATAATAAGTTTGTCATATTTTAGGTATTCAATATTCCCCTTCTTCCTCTCTTCCTCCAGTTTTGGTACTAGTTCTTTCCTTTTCTCCAATGTCTCTTTAGAAAAATGCACATATACATGTCTTTTAAATTATTTTTATTCTTCATGATTTCACCTTTTTTCATTTCTGATACTAAGGACAGAAGAATTGGTCGAGGTTTTTTATTCTCCCTGTTTATTTAACAAAGTCGGAACATTTTGTTAAACTCCCATTCTTCTATGTTAATATCTAAATCTTCTTTGAAAATCTTCTTTATTTTTTCTAGTAAATGAGTGAATAATTTTTCCTCCTTTTACACCAACCAAAACCAAATTATTATTTTTCTTCTCCCTTTTCAGTTGTTCTACTTCGCTTCGTTGCTCGCTGTATGTACATATACAATTTAATATAAATTACATTTTTTTTGGGTTAAGTAAGTACTTAACTGCTGAATGTCCAAAAGGACCCAATCGCGACAAATAAAATGCAGCCAATAAAAAAATTAACAAGAGTCATCTGCCTGACCAATTTATTTACAGCTATTTATAGTAGGTAGCTGATAACAAATCGACAAAAACACAACGTCCTTGGTAGGAGCTGTATTGCTGTGATTAAAATATTTATACTTATTTTTGTTTGTTATTTTCAATCATCAGAAAGAATTAATAGTTAGTTATCATTTTAGAGGTTACATATGTGATGGGTGGCTTAATAATATACTTTTATGTAGTTTTAGGCAGCGAGAACCTAGTGTTTTGAAAATACAAAATTTTTAAAATACTCCTTTCCCTACTATCTAAACCAATTATCGAGAAATTACGTGTCGCGCTTTATCTTGTTACAAGAAGGATAAAAAGCATAATATTTCATTCGTCGAGTTGGAATCGAACTCGCAATCGTCGCCTCACGCGCTGTGCCCGAGCGCCACAACGGCCTTAAAGGGCCTAATAATATTTAGTCCATAAAAAAAAACATTATTGGAAAAAAATATGTTTTTTTATAGACTGTATTATGTATGCCACAAAAAAAAACAAAATCAAAAAAGCAAACGGTCAATCACAAATAGCGGCGCCATATTAAAGATCACAATTTATCGAGCATTAGCGGATTTAATAGATTGCAATGGAAAAATACAACCTTAAGTAGGTAATCATTGGTCGATGTCGATAACTTATTTTGGGTCTTCTTTTTTATTAGACATAAAGAAGTGTTTTTGGTACGATTAAAGTGATTTTTGAAGATTTTTTTACAACCTTCACGCTATATGCGCACGTAGGGAGAGGTGGGGGGTAGGCTTAAATATAATAAAAATAATTATTCAATAAAAATAGTAGTATTAAATATTAATTCGCATTTCTATTTCGTTATTGATGGAAAACGATAAGACTAATGTGGCGACATCACTTTATTTTACAACATTTTGTCTGTATAGAATAATATCATTAGGATTGCGGAACTCAACACCGTCTTTTCTAACTAGATTAGCCCAGTGTCCACCGCGAAAGATAAATGGTAATATTAAGGCGGAACGGACTCCTTTTAAATAAAATAGATTTCTACAAACAAACAGTTCTGTATTTATAATTATTTCGCTCCGCTCCCTGGAACTAAACTAGTTCATTTCACCTCTTCCTGCTTTGCCTCTTTTTATTAACTTTCCCGCCATATTTCGCAAATCGCAGGGAAGATATAGAGAGACTAATATCGAGACATTTCGTTTTTCACTTTTGTCCAGTGTTAGAGACATTGGGTGATGATTGACGGAACTAAACGCTACACTTTTTCCTAGAGCGGAAGAACATAAATAACTACTTTTCCCGAGTAGGAATCAAACTACCCACTATCGACAGCACTCCATACCCAATTTACCCGATAGTCCTCTCACAACAATCAATATAAAGTCATTCTCTTGTCTACTCGTTTCTATTGAACGTTCCGCAGCATCTTTCACTATTTGCATCAGAAAACTACTGTATAATTCAAACGGATCACATACGTTTTCTAAATAAGAATAGCTAGCTAGCTGTAGGTACGTGCGTCATCCTTTGGATGTAAATATCAATGTTTACTATATCTATAAATATTCAATATTAAAAAATATATACGTCTTTTTTATTATCTTTTGTTATATATAGTTAATCAGAAAAAGTATGAGTAAAATTATGCTGAAAGTTACAGTACAGTCAACAAATTGTGGCCGTCCTGAAGTTAGCTGATTGCTTATTTTATTACCGAGTGAACATTGTGCGAAAGGTCAGAAAGCCTAACTTCAGGCCAGGACTTGGTGACCGTAATACACGCGACTTATGTAGTTAATAAGACTATAGTGACGCTGAGATGAGCCTGATTGATAGTTGTAGCTTCATATCTACCTTGGAAAATATTTATATCCATATATATTTTCTGACTTAGAGCTTTAGAAGTCATCATGCTGAAGTGGGAGTTATATTTAATTTATATTTAAATCGTTTTCATTTCTTCGTCCTCGTAGATAAGGCGCAGCGTTGAATTCCGCCATTCTATGGAAATGACTCGCAAATTGGCCGAAATACGAGGCTTGGAGTGTCTTAACCTTAGGTTAGCACTGCTTATCTTGCTATACGCGGGAAAAAGCGTGAAACTGCAATGCAACAAAAACAAGCAATAACGTGAAAGTTCGGTTACGAGCATTGTGTAAAATGATAATCGCGGTTGACTTTTTATGAAGCGAGAACACTAAAGACAATACAAATATGTAAGCAGCTGGCCTTGATGCGCCACGCCGTTTGTGACATCAGAAACGTTAAAAATATTTTCATTGAACGTATTGACGAAATTAAAAGTCATATGAAATCCGTTATTTACTTAACTAAGTTACAAATGCCACGTGGCACAATAGAGACCTGTTGGAAATCGGAATGCCTTGCCATCTCCAAAATTCGGCAAATAGTACAAGTTATTTTATTAAGAAACTTCGATTTACGATATATTTACTATAGAGAAACAAGTATATTACGCAGTCGACTTATTTATTTATTTACTATAAATATATACTCGTTTCAATTATAACAGAAACAACACGCAACAAAAATTCTATTCGAGTTTATAAGTGGGTGACAAGATTTATGTCTTGTCACCCATTGAATTGGGTTCTTTTAATATATTATTTTTTATTTTATAATAGTCACTATGGCAAATGTATGTTATTTAGGAAAAAATATAAATAGGCTTAATATAATCCATTTTAATTTCCATATAAATAGGCTCAATACAATCTTTTCCTACAGAGAGAGAGAGGATAGTGTACGGACACTCTGTTGTCTAATAATCTACAATTATAAAGACAAGGAACACGACGGAACCCCGTATTATCTAACCTGGTTACTTAGAATCACGTAAGTAAATGTATAGCTAGCTTTTTAATGCGGCTTTGACCGCCTTGTCAAATGAAAATAACAAAAAAATATTTATAGCATATGACACATCACATTCTAAGGGCCCGAAGTAGCTCTGACCGCAACTACGAATATAGTAAATGCCATGGAAACTATTAACGTTATGTAATATAGCCTGGAACAATGGACTATATCCAATTTATCAAAAGATTTGCAATTCGAACCAGTAGTTCCTGAGATTAGCGCGTTAAACCAAACAAACTCATCACTTTTATAATATGAATATATATAATAAAAAATCCTTCCGGAAATGAATCTACAACCATCTTCATTTGACCAACTGCACTATAGCGGCATCCACGTAGATAAGCATTATAAAAATACAAAAATAGAGTACCTACATACTATCGTCACGTTCACCGCATACAAGCACTGTTGCTACGCTATTAGAGTAGCGGACGCGGCTTGTAAAAAATACGACCGCTACGTTACTACAGTATGTATTACATACAGAATACATGTACTAGTTGGTGCCCGCGGTTGGGTTTGTGTGGATTTTACGATTATTAGTAGATCTCTAACCTTTGGGAAAAATTCTATGTTCTAAACTTAATGTCTATAGTTTCAAGTGAAACAACATAAAACGTAATATTCTGTTTTCTTCTGTTTCTATATCAATTCCAAAAAGTCCTCTTCCAGTTCTCCCACAAAGTCTTCACTTCACAGTAATCATGACTTTGCGTTGACAGTCAGTCAGTAATGGTGGAGATTTTGCCCTTTTGTTCTGTAAGTGTAGGTGACACTTAGAGTCTGCGTTCGCGCATCAGTCGGAGCGTGAGTCCAGCGCGAACGCAGACTCGCTCCGCCGCCGTAGGCCACGGGGTAAAAGAAGACAGTATGCGCATCTTCTGCTCCCCCTACCCTGAGAAAGTCCTGTGGGAGGGTCATAGTGATCCTTTCGCAGGTCATCGAGGCTACGGGTGTCGTAGGGGAAACCCCAAGGTACTCCAAAGGCGAGGGTGGCCCGCAATAGGCGGGCCTTCCACCCAGGCATCATAGCAGTATGCGCAAGCGATCCTGCCGCGTCTCATATTGGTGGAGAGGGTTTCCGCTGGGTTTTAGTGGGTAGCATCGGTTTCATCGGTGAGTCCCAAAGTACCGCTCGCCGTAAGGCACTTGACATCCGGGCGGTCTGCGTAAATGCATTTCCCAAAAATAAAAAAGGATACGCTTCATAACCTAAGTTCATTCGGGAATGTAGAGAAGAACATGGTAAATTTTAACTCTCCTAGTCTACCGAGCTAACGCATAGACGAGCGTTGTCTGTCAGTCAGTCAGCAACAAGAGTTTTTATATATATGTATATAATTATATAGATAATTATCATACTTTTGGTATGTATTAATAATTCTTATCTACTGAGTAGTAGGTAGATAGGTCATGATTGAAACGAGTTCCTTATCTGTTTGCTAATAGATATATTATAATTATTAATATTAATAATCTTAATGGAATAGTGAAGGCTATATATAGATTAATAATAAGTTTGGTTGTATCGATCTTACATACAAATTTAATTATTTTTTTCTCGAATGTTTTTTAGATAGTGAAGTTTGCACAGAGTAGCATAGAGTCGAGACATTCTTTTCTGCCTTTTCCAACATATATAAGAGGAATTTAACCTCTAGACTGCATTTTCGTTATGATTTTTGCGTGACCTTCCTCCAGTATCATCGATAATAAAGTATCGTCGAAGGTCAACCAAGGGGTCCCTTTGCCTTCTTTGCCTCTTGCTTCATAGATAATTCTTTTGTTACTCTCAACGTGCCCTAATCAATTCAGCACATTCTTCTTCATCTTTACTGTGGCATCCTTGCTAGCATACATTTTTAACATGAAAATCTATTTAAGTAAAGTTGTAAATACGTTGGTATTGTTTAATTCAATTTTCAGTTAGTATAACGGTATCAAGGTATCTTCATCATCATACTATCAATTTTAAAAATACTAGCGGTTTGTTCTTTCTTATGGAAAGAGAGTAGGTCAAAATATCCACTGTTTAACTAATGTATAAATTAAACATTAAAAATAATTAACGCTGTGATAGCGCAGTGGGTCGTGTAGCATTGGACCACACACGACGGAATTAAATTTCATTTAGGGATTAATGTATTATTCAAAATATAAGCGTATCTTTCGTCTAATAATTAGACTCTAATTAGACTAAGTACGATGTTGAGTTCCACTACCTTTGATAAGTGACAAGTCTTTAAATGGACGAAAAACATACTGGTACGTACAAATGAAATGCTAATCTAGTTCATATAGCAACGAAATGACCTAGAGAAACCTTTATTGATGACGTGCCTATTTCTATCATTTGCACTTTTTGAAAGTCTTACATACATATACCTATTTATTTATATACTATTTTGATATAACATGAAATATAAATTTATACAATTCATAGTTGTAGTATAAAGCTTAGAGTCTAGCAATAGAGTCACGATATTTTTTTTCTTTTTCAAAGTCAAATAATTTTATTCAAAATAAAAAGTTACATGTTTAATTTTTTGAAAAATAATTAAAAAAAATATATTTTGTCATAACTATCAAATAAGATAAAAATATCTCTCTATCTATATTTGGAAAAATAAATATATCCATATTAACCACATATCTTGTCGTTCCATACTTAAAAAAGAAAAATACTTTTCATAGAAAATGTTATAGAAATTGAACGTTCCACCTCCTGGAAACCGTCCAGGCGCAGATCAATAAACCATACGAATATGGACGGGCCAAGTTCATCTGTTCCAAGAGACACGGGCTTATATCTCGTTACATTATTTTTATATATATTTTATAAAAATATATATATATTTTATAAAAATATATATATTTTATAAACAAAGTTATCAGTATATCCATACCTCCATTTCTTGTTGGTAGAGCGTACATTCGGCTCGCTAACACCACCTCAGCGGTCAAACCACTTTCTTTTTCTAGTATTTTCCAATATTAAATCAAATAAAACATAATTTTTACTGCTAACTCTTTATAATAATTTTGTACCTGTTATTTATCCATTATCATTATCATATTTATTCAATTAAAACGCAAAATACAATTTTTGTTTAGCTGCATTTATTGATTAACTGTGCACATAGCAAAACATAAAATAATTAATATTATGTAGGTAAATGCAGCAAAACCATTAAAAATAATTTATTCAATTATTTTAGGTTTTAATTCAAAAGAATGACTAAGGTATGTTTCTTTAGCAGAGGGAACCTGGGAACCTAGATATCACCACAGAACTGAATAGTCTCATTAAAACAACCCCGTTCCGTGCGAAGGTATATGTTATTATTAAAACAGAAAAGTTTGACTTCAGTAGGGTCCTTTACAACTTTAAAAAATATGGTCAAGGGAAAGTGACACCACGGTTGTCGTTGCAAGAACGTTTTAAAAAATAAATTAATTAAATCTGCAAACTAATACCAATATTAATCTCAAAATAAAACAAACCTAACATTTAGACATTAAGGAGAGAGGTATTGCGAGTTCAACGACCTCGATCCCACTTCTCACTATGCACTTTTAGGGCCGAAAGGCAGACAGGCACGGGTAGGTATGCAGCGGGTCGACTATTTTCTACTTGACAGAACGTGATGATAAAAGAAGTGATTTTTGTTCGTGAGAGTTCGTTAGAATAGAGATGTGAGGTAGAGTGTCTTGTTACCGAGCGAGAAAATGAAAATAATAAATAATTCTCCCGAACGGGAATCATATACACAATCTTCACGTTTACAGTCCCAAAGCTTGTGCCACTGCGCCATCAGTGTGATTTTTAAGCCCAATAAAAGCAAATCGATCCAGTTACATAGGATAGACGAATAATTGAGAACTAAGTGACGTGTCAATAGATCTCTTTAAGTTTTAGTTCATATTGTCAGATTGTGTAATGTTTATGAGCTTTATTTAAACAAACGTACATACATCCAACTGACCTCGTTTTGACAGAGGCCCATTAGTTCGACGGAGTACCATCCAGGGTCGGCTTATGATTCAATTATACAAGAGGTCAAAAATAGAACTGTTTTTGATGGACGTTTAAAATATACACGTAGGTGTTATTTTGTTACTATTTCAATTTTACTCAATTCAAACCTGCTATGCTTTAGGAAGTGAGAATCTATGCTGTTGTTTAAGGTTAAGTGTTTGTATGATTAAACGTTCTAATCTCAAAACATACTCTTTCAAATTCAAAAAATATTTTTGTATTGGATAGTCCATTCATCAAGTAAAGCTAAAGGCTATTGTTGTACTTGGCAACAGCGATTAGGGATCCTAGCCCCGAAATTTAGATTTTACATCCATTTGATCATAGGGACAAAGTCGCAAGTAAGTGCTAGTTACCTATTATTATTAATTAACCATTTGGTATTTCCATCGCCTTTCAATTTGGTCACATTTGCGTGTTATATAGAAAATTACTAATTACTGTTTCACCTGACCGAGTAAACAATTATACTGTCATTCTTAGTTAAAAAAAATATAAAGAAATACGAAAAAAAAATGTAATAAGTTAAAAATGTAAAAAGAGTATAATAAGCTTAATTGGATCTTTTTTGGATGGCTTCCAAGAGACACGGGTTCAAGTCCCGCTACCGTCAAATATATATGCGTTGGGATTTGAACCAACAACTACCATATTCTATCAAATACGTACTTCATAATTCTCATTATATATTCTTCTCAATTGAACAAAGATGAATTTATGACAAAATTTCTCTAAATAACTGTGAAATCGCATCAAAATCTGCTGTCGTACTTTAGAAAAGATTTATTGTTAATATACACCTAACAAGTATACAAAGCATAAAAATTAACATATAAATTTTATATATCATAAAAAGACTAAAATATGTTATTCAACGGTGCTTATGCAGGTATAACATTTCTATGTCAACATATCTATTTTGACCAGCTGAGATATTTTGAATATTTTACGAGTTTCTATTTGAATTTAAAGTTTTTATACATAGTATATAATATCTTAACATAAGGTTCCCAGGTTCCAGCTGTGTTCGGGATACAGCGTGAAACTAAAAAAATAATATATAGAAATCTGCTATATTTTTATATTTTTCAAAAGCTTCTGATAATTTATTAGGAGGATTACTAATAAATTAAATACAAGACAAAAGAAGAGACATCTATTTAGTAAGACAACATGAACTTATCAAACATTAATGAATTAGTGAAAAAAAGATAAACTTATCTAAGTTCTATTAATATTACCTTTCAATTATACAAAAAAGAACTAATTGGCGGAAGTAACGTTATCTACCTTTTAAAATAACTATTAGTTTAATTAGTTTGGTTAATACTGTTTGGCTATAGTCTGTTTTTGAGGTCATTTTGTTTTTACAAACCTATGGGCTAAGGATATGATGTACTTATAGTCCTAAAAAATTTTAACGGTAATTTCAGTTTCAGTAAGTATCTCTTTAACGATAAGTTAAATAAATGATATATTTATTTTTTCACTTCGTTCCCCACTCTCCGCCGCGCTCTGGTGGCATTGCGTTCGCAGTGGCGGAACTCAACTCTCCACACATAATATGATATTATAGTAAGAAAAATAAAAAAATAGCGATGTGAATGTTTTATACAAATGTGGTCATATGACGTTAGACTGTATCGACAGCGATAGACAAACAAAACATTTAAAATTCAAACCAGTTGTCGTGTTTTAAATAGAATTAATTGAAAGGTAACATGGGTTGACATGATTTTCCGGAGAAGTTGAGGAGGTTGAAGATCAATTAATTCAGTTATAAATTAAAAAAGACCATCGTTGCGCATTGGGCGATATTATTGGTTCGATATCCACTCGGGGGAACGGATTATTTTATTCTCCCAGCTCTAGCACGATAAAACGCGACGTTAAGTTCCACAGCTTAACAAGAAATGCCTGCTGTGCCTTCACACTACCCTTCACCCACAATCATTACGTAAAGTGTCAGACATTGTAAATTTACCTTTTATTTCAGTTGACATTTTAATAATAAAATCACTATATAAATAATTACAAACTTTAAATTATTAGTACAGCCTACTCAAATTGCCCCCAACAAATTACTTTTACTATAAAATAGAAAAAAGACTACAATTCTCATAATAATTACTACAAACGTCCCATACGTTTATCAACACAGTGTCCGTCGGTCTGTGCGCGTGGGCCAGACGTCCAGATTTATCACGGCGAGATCAACGTCCTCTTTATCTTCACAGTTAATTCTTTCATTACATATGTGTGTATGAAGTTATTAACTAGTGTTTGCCAATTCGGCAGATGATAGTGTAAAATTGTAATTTTCCATAGCAACTAAAATTACCAAGGGGCTGATTGTAAACGCGACGGTTGTAGGTTCGATTTCTGCTCAGGGGAATAAATTATTTTCATTCGCTCTCGAATCGTGCAAGGCTACAATGCTACACGGGATACAGCGTGAAGCTAAGAAAGAAAAACTAAAAGTTTTTTTTAAAACGAAAAGTATTAAATAAATTAAGACCTATTAAATGACGGAACCCAACGCCGCAAGTGAGTATTTAGCCTTAGGTTTCTCTGTAAGACGCGTCGAGCTAAAAATGCAATAAACTGCGCGTGCATGAGCGTGCAATTAAAGGTTATAAATATAATTTTTAATTACAATTCATATTATTATAATAATAGACTGTTATTGTTTGTAAACTATCAGTCAAGGTCGAACTAATTGTGTACATTATATGAAATACATACATACGCTCTATTGTGATCGGAACAGAGATTTAATTGATATAGCGATATAAATAGTATATGTTTCTTGCTTTATTCTTTCCCTGGTATAGCTTCAGGGTAGGTAGAGAAAGTCTCTGTCTAGTCCTAAGATACTCTTTTCTTCCCTTTTCCTCCCAAATTTGGCCACGTGCCAAAGGAACTTAACACCGTGCGTTGTTTTCCTGTTTTTGGCTACAATGGAAAATTATATTTTATTCTAAGAAAATCCATTTCACACTTTCCACTTAATTTTGACATCGTGTTCAATATGGGAACTAAACTCCGTACGTTTATTTGATGTAATATTTTTTATATATATGTATATATATATTAATTATGTTAAAAACGACGGTTGTAATTTCGCCCACTCGGGGGAGAGAAATATTTAATACTTTCATTTCCTCGGTCCGGTAACGCGGCGTTGAGTTCCACTATGGAAGGACGGAAGTATCTTAATGGGAAGGAAGTGTATTAACACTACGTCCCCAGGTTGTTGCTATGTTGGTTGTACCTACGCTGTTGCTATGAGCGGGATACAGCGTGAAGCTTAAAAAAAACAAATATTTAATGCAATCTCCAATCACGTCCAATAAACCAACGAGTTACGGCCCATTGAGCGATCGCACGTCCGCGCGCATCAGTGTTACAGACTTACAGACTGATCTTATGAATGTTAATGCGATTGAAGCAAATCAAATCAGCTTCCGGCTGTATCCCGCACACAACGGGGTAAGGGTTAAAACACTCCATTCCCCACTTTCCATCGAATTCAGGAGGAATTGCGTGTTGAGCGAAGAAATGAAAGTATAAATTTAAATAAATATTTCATTTCCTCGAGTGGGGATCGAACCCACAAGCAGTCGCCTTTACAGTCACACTTTGACCTCAAATGCCAATGTTAATGCAATTGTTCGATGCAAATCTTGTTGCCGAGTGAGTGGAGACGTGCGTTTGTAATTACTAAGCTATTTTAAATTTACGTGTTAAGTTTTTTTTTATAATTGGTTGACAGTTTTGTTTAGGAGTTATTGTGTGTAATATTGTTTTATCGAGGCTATGCGCAGCGTTGAGTTCCGCCACTCAACACGTAATGCCTTTAGAATTCGGCAGAAAGTGGGGAACGGAGAGTTCTTTTAGAGAACAGGATACTAACAAATGCACTTGCTGTATAAATGAAGGAAAGCAAAATATTTTAAATCAAAACATTTCCTTTCTTGGACCTCAAATACATTATCATAGATAATGCAGTCACGCGTGTCACAAGGGCACCTTGATGGCGCCATCGATGAAAAACACTTTTAATTACTTATTTGATATTGGTAATTATAAGTTAATACCTATGTAATATATTTTCTAACTTATCTATATATCTATCTAGGCAATATTATCAAATGTAATATTTTTGTACCGATTTCATTGAAAATCGATTAAAACAAAATGTTTAAGGAAGTTTGTCAAAATACAATAGTCAAAACTGTGTTTTAACCACAGACATACAGACAATAATTTTGAAAAATCATTATTTTAGGTTCCGTTACATTTATAAATGCTTTCAATAATAGATTTTCCCATATATATCTGTCATATATAGTGAGTGTCTTAACGATAACTTTCCAGGTTCCCTCTGCCCTGCTAAAAAAAAGGTGTTTCTAATAAAGTCTATCAGAATACATTATGCTTATTAATAACTATCAGGTCGATTTAAACTGCGGTTAAAGATATTAATTACGTATTCTTTTAACAAGGGAAGTCGATCGCCTTGTTCATTTATGCGTTAAGAAAATGGATCGGTTGCAATGTAACGTTGATATTATAAGTAAACAGTTTACGGAGGAGATTAGTTGTGAATGAATGATCGATATATTCGCTGATGCCAGATGGACCGACCACCTAAGTACTAAATCAAATACGAAAAAATACACAAAATTTATTAATAAAATGTCTTAATTTGGGGGACAATTTCCTATGTAATATTGGAAGTGTATTGAATCTGCCTCCCCCCGAAATAAGCAACGTTACAAATATTTTCAACAATATTTTGTCTGTGTGTATAACAAGCAGGTGTATCTTAACAGCGTTACTAGGAATGCGGTCATAACAACCATGAAAACAAATAAATGTGCGATAACAATATTTTTCGTGATAAAAAAATGGAAAACTAAAATTCATTAATATCATAAGGGCTTATTAACATACATATTTATTTTAAAATACATTTGTATGCACATGCATGCATTTTCTATGTAGATGCTACATTCACCAGAGAAAATATAATATTTACCTAATTCCGCCGTTCAACAAACACAGTTCCTCAAGAATTCGGCGGAAAGTGTAGTAAAAAAAGAAGACGAATAAAAAAAATTACGTGGCCAAATTTGAACCCGTGCTTCTTGGAAACCAGCCAAACCAACGATTGGAAAATTATGTTTCTTTCTTAAGTGTGAAATAACAATTAAAAAATGTAAAAAATTGTATTTTGGATATAGATTGAAAAAAAAAAAATTCCATGTCAGAAGAATATAATAAAGAAAATAAATCACTTTCTATAATCACATTCTTTTCTGCTTCACGAGCAAGGCATTCTATTTTCAACTTAATGCCTGGATTCCAGAGATTGCGACTGAGTGGTGCAACTTAACGTCTCATTATGTCGCACGAGAGAAGAGAATTGAAAATAATTAAGTATTAAATAATAAGAGATCGAACCCGCAGCCGTCGCGTTGAAACGCCAAACGCCATTACACTATAAAATCCTCAAAAGTTACCTGTTCTTCTTCTTCTTTTTCAATTATCTAATTCAATACACATAGATCAAGATATAGAATAGAATAGCAGTGTTGTGAAAGTGCACTCACTTAAATAACAAGTTTAATTTTAACTGCAATAATCGAAGCTAAAGAAATAATGATTGTATCCCGCCACCGTACGTCGAGTCAATGACATGTAATTACATTATTTGAACAGCAGCACGAACAATACACTCATTTGAACATACGTAAGTATGAACCTACTTATACAAATACATACAAATGAATTCTTGTAAAATTTACATATTATCCAGCTTTCATCGTTTATTAAACTAAAAATATTTTGAAAAAGAAATTTCAATTAAAATATATTCTATAGGAGCTGGTCATCATGAGGTCTCTATTTAATTAAAACTCTAGTTAAACGTGGTAGGTAGGAATCTAGTATTATAAGTTACGACACTCAGTCCCCCTAGCACCGTCCAATTTTCATCATATTGTGTGTTGAGTGGCGAAAATCAACGCCGCACCTTGTATTGACTCCACACGAGGTGTATAAAATAATAAAATAATTTATTGGGTGGGAATCAAACCGCCTCGAAGCTTAATACAAAATTATCAATATAATAGTATGTAGAGAACTATAGCATTCATATTTTAAACAAATCATAAAGACAAGCTCATGGTGTATATTCATATAATCATATATTTTAAATTGTTTAGTACATCCGTAATAGAAAAACCATTATACCTACCATAGGAACCATCGATCGTCGACAGAATACATAATCGTGCTATGTAAATATTTTTTTATTTATTGCTTCTAAATCAATATCTATTGTTGTTATAATAATAGAATACCAATTAATTTATACTTTTCTATATCATAATTTAGGGGAGAGACTTTTGAGAGATAATTTAAGAAATTGTGTGTTCAGAGGCCGATCTAACCATATTTTCCGTTTAGTTCGATCTCTTGTTTTACTTTTCCTGCTTTCATAGACACTTCGCGGCATTCACTTCCATTCAATACGTAATATCTCGAAAATACTGTTGGGAACGGAGTGTCTTATCACTAGGTCCCTTTATATGGAAGAGTATGCAGACGGCTGCCTACTCGGCTATATTACTTTGGGTGGTCCGATTTAAGTTACGATTCCAAGAATAGTAAATTTCATTGGGCCTGTAAGTTTTGTATGTTTTTTATAGTTACGCGCTGTATCCCGCACATACCAAGGTAGACAGAGGGTACCTGGGAACCTAGTGTTAATTGTCAAGACACTCCGTTCTTATTAAGACACTTACGTTCCCCTTTGCGCCATACTGTGCAGTCATTGCGTGATGAGTTATTATATTATACTCTATTTTACGTTTATATTAAAACCTAGAAATTTATCATTTCACAATGACTTACCTGATTAGTAGTGAGATCCCACTGGTCCGCCACGAAGGAGTGCCTGCTGTACAAAAACACGGGCACTTGGTGGTCCTTCACCGGGGCGGGATCGCTGTTGACGCGCACTACCGTTAAATGCGTTGTTGTAGTGCCGACTGTTGATGAAATTATAGAATAAGTACGTATAGGAGTAAATTTTAATATGAATGTTTCTGAATAATGATTCAAAGGGAACCTAGGCACCTAAGTGTTTAAGACACTCCGTTCCCATTAAAACATTCTTTCCCCACTTTCCGCCGAAACCTGGAGGCATTAAGTGTTACGTGGTGGAAGACGCGTTTCGTGCGTTAAATATTTAATATACTAATCGCGGCGTTCAGCTCCGCCACTTAACACGTAACGGCTCCAGAATTCGGCAGAGAGTGGAAAACAGAAGAAATGTCTTAATGGGAACTGAATGTCTTAACACTAAGCTCCCAGGTTCCCTCTGCCTACCCTGCTCAAAGTGAGGGATACAGCAAAAAGCTAAAAAAATAACCTATATTATTTATAACCTTTGTTATTTATTTAAGCTATTTAGATATCTACATATTCTGTAGGCACATAATTATATTCAAATACATATTATTATCTATATTAAAGACAACTCTCCGTGTGTATATATTATTTGTGTTGTTGGACTTGGAACAAATCGAAAGTTCTTAGGTATAAGCAAACATTTGCCTCTACCTAAAATGGACAAACCGGCACTTTCTACTCAGAACGCGAACGTTGTTAGATACTTTTTTATCAATATAATTTTAATGCAGAGAGTATTAAGTAAAAAAAGTATTTAATATCCATCCACTCGGTAGTTTTGCGAAATAGCCTGCTGGGTTAGTTACCGAAAATTTCACTGGATGTTAAGTCAAATTTAGGATTAAAAATATATCATTCTTAAAACTAAACATAGCCTATAGGAACAAGTCCCCCAAACGCATATTAACAGTGACTTTATTTCCAAACATTATTTTAATTAACAATTTTTATGTTTTTTTAGCTTCACGCTGCATCACGGTATATAGAAGAGTAATCGGAAGAAATTTAGTATTAAGACTAAGTAATTAAGGAGCTCTAAATTTTTTAGGGCTCTATCTTGAATTAAATTTATCTTGTTACTAGAGACGCTATCAAAAAGTAGTAGGTACATTCAGCGAGCGAGAATTGAACCTACAACCGTCGCATTTACAATTTAGACGCAGTTGCGCCACGACCTCTACTACCAGCTAATTCAATTAAAACGAATTAAAAAAAATCAGCAAAACAAGCAAGTGGAAAGACCCAAGATATCCAAGTGCAAAGTCAAACACATTTGAATACAATGGTATAATCTTGTATACATATTTGTATAATATATCATATTTATATAATATATCTTATTTGTATAATATATATTTAAGGAAACACATGTCAAACAGGGTGTCGCTAAGCGGCGATAAGATGATAACGGTAAATCACATTCGAGGATGAAATAACTAAAACAATTTACAATAGTATGAAAACTAATGCTAATATGATAATGTATGCAATGTTTTCAAATACATATTGTCGCTTTAAGCAATCAATGATTTTAACTAATTTAATATAAAAATATAAGAATTTGACGTTTATTTTAGAAATTACGTGGCCGTAGGGATAAAATAATAAAAAAGGAGAACATTTAAAGTTATCATTGGCTGGCGAGGTACTTAGCAACGTAATCTGAGATAGGTTAGAGTAACGACACTCCGTCCTTTACTTCCTGCTTATACAATTTTTATTTTTTAATCTATAAATGTCTTTTTATATAAATAAAACAAAAAATATAGGTGTCGAATATAGTACCACCTTGTTTCTTCAAATCGGTTAAAAAGTTTATCTTTCCATCCCAAATAAATGAACTGAACAACAGCATATACCACACAAAAGTATTTCCTTGCATGAACATAAAACCCCAACAGGTCTTACGATGGGGAACGTGTTGCCAAGGGTAAAAAAACAATACTTTTATTCGTTTTGGTCAACCGATGGCCCTTGTTGCTCAGAGGCAAGGTTAAAAATATTTTTTTAATTTTCTTTAAGATTACTCAAATTAAAATATAGTTATGTATAAGAACTTGCAACTCGCAATTTTGTTTGCGTGGAATAAAAAAAAAGCCAAATTCCATTCCATCCGCTTCACATGCAATGTCTCGAAAGTGAATGACGGAGTGTCTTAACACAAGGTTCACTCTGCTTTCGTGCTATATTCGGGACACCTTTAGCTTCACGCAAAAGAAATATTCGTCGTAAAGTTCGAATATAATAAGAATATTGAACTCTCTCTCTCTACCAAAGGGGCCAATTACGGTATGAGCTAAGGGATATATCTCTGCCTACCCTGCTGTGCGGATAGGATACAACGTAGAGCTGGTGTTATTTACGTATTTCTTAAAAACATAATGATAATGATGATATAAGCTACTTCTGAACGCTCTTTGCGTTCGCTAAGCGACTCTAATAATATTAATTTTTGCTACCGGTGCGGCTCTGTGTAAACATAAGCTTAAAATCACTACCACTTTATTTGGATATTTCATTACATAGGAGTTCCAAAATTAACACCAAGCAATTTACTGCGATGTTTTCAACAAATCCAAATTTCAATTGCATTTCAATTGCATTTCATTGCAAAGTTGTTGCCATTCATAAAATTAAAACGGCATTTCAAGATCGCTCTCAAGATATCTCCGAATTGAGAGCCATTTAGAAATACAGGCCGTAGATTGTAATATACAAAATTATGTCATACACTTATTTTTATTTTAGCCAAACAGGCCAAGCTGCAGGCAAAAGCTAACTAGCTTTAGTTATAATACGCCTAGAAGAATGAAAACAATAATAAAGGATAATTGAATAGAAATTAGCATTAATCAAAAGAGTTAAAAGTGCAAAATATTCGAAAAGCAAAATAAACCGTCACGACCGCGGAACAAGCACGCTCGAGAACAACGATAATCATTTATTGCTATATTTGGATTAGATATAAACATATTTAAGTTTCCATACGGGGATATCGTGGAGCTGGGGCATAAGCGTGTAACTGTAAACGCGACGGTAGTGGGTTCGGTTATAATTCGAGGAATTTCGGTTATATTTAATATTTTCATTTCTTCGCTCTGGTAAGACGGAAAAGGGTATAAGTTGTAAGAATTTCGACGTAGCTCGATCAGAACGTATAGTTAATTGGTCAGAGCCCTTGGGCAGTTTCCAAGAGGCGCGGGTTCAAATCCCGCTATGTTCGAATTTATAAGAAAAATATTAAAAAGTATAAGAACGAAGTGTCTTAATACTCGCTTACTCTGTACGAGGAACAGCGCGTTTATCGCCAGGCCGACCTACTATTACCATACGAATATAAAAAAATAGGAAAAAAACAATGCAAAAATATTTGATCAATTTCAAACAACAGACGTCTCTAGAATGTTGATTTGTTCCATTTAATTTATATTTGGCATTATAACTGTGCACACCATTTATCATAGCGATAAAACAGCCACATTCTAAAATAACAGAATAATTATTGTTATAATCATTTATAATATAATTATTCATTATGAGACCAGTCGTGCGACGCGACAAGTTGTGGGTTTGATTCTCATTCTCACTGTAGGAAATGAAATATTTAATATTTCCATTGCTGGACTCTGGTAAAGAAGCAAAGCGCGGCGTTGAGTACCGCTACTCAACACGCAATGTCGAAATTCAGCGAATAGTGAGGAACAGAAGTGGGTTAATGGGAGCGGAGTTATCCTTAGTGTCTCTACACTTTTCAAGAAAAGAGTAGAGCAGTACTGGATTCCTTAAAATTCCGGCAGGAGCGGGATGTTTCGTTTTCAGACACATACAGACGTGGTTGCAGACTAAAGTTAAACTAACTAACTAAAAAACTTAAAAGTCCGTTACCCATTTTACGCGCAACATTCAAGCCATGCGTGTTGAGTTGTGGAACCTAACGCCACGCTTTTCTTGTTACCAGAACGAGGAAATGAAAATAACTTATGCCCCGAATGGGATCTACAGGCTTTAGAAGAGCTTCATTGTATTAATATTTTCATACGGAAAACAAAACAAATTAATGAAAACAATTGCCTTTTTAATTTTCTTAGAACTTTTATGAATAATTGTTTGGTAAAACAATTGTTTTAGAATCAAAGCGAAAAGTTTTAACACTAAGAAGAAAATAATGGTTCTTTTTATAATATGGATTCATTTTATAATTGAATAATTACTATGTCATCTATACTAATATTATAAAGCTAGAGTTTGTTTGGTTAAACGCGCTTATATCAGGAACTACCCACTTGTGCAAACTGGAAAAATATTTTTATTTTGGATAATATATTGAAGAGAAAGGCTACATCACGTTAATCGTTTTTATGCAACATATTTATGTCCATTTGACCACGCAGGCCAAATTGTAAGTAAAAAGAGGGAACTAGTGTTAAGACACTACGTTCCACTCGCTCCACCCATTTTTGAGTTATTTCATTTCATTTTTGAGTTATTGCATGTTGAGCGAGGAAAAGTAAATAATTAATTCCCTCGAGTGAGATCGATCGCGTTTATAGACAGACGCTATAACAACAGCTTCAGCTTTGTTCTTATAGGTATTGTATCAATAGAAGCGGGTTCAAATCCCGCTAGGGTCTTTACACAAAGTTTTTTTATTAAATAATGAAATGCTCACTAACCTGTCAAAGTACACATTCGTCGACTATTAATGTCTTGCATGACTTGTCTCATCAGTCCGCTAAGAGCCTTGGCGTCCCCCGACATCGATTGCTTTGACAGCCATTCAGTTTCCAATTCCATTGATAACTGATAACAATATATTTTTATTAGTGAATTACTTTTAGTACATTATTTATTTAGGGTGTTGGAAAGGAAATGCGATGACGGCTTTCCTTAACTGATGGTACAGGTTCAGCCTCGTGATGGACATTATAACTTATTACATGTATGTAACGTAGATAACGTTACATACACGTAGCATATATCTTTATATTTACATAATATATAGAAATAATAAAAAAAAAATATTTTTTTTTTATGTTTTCAAATTCCATGGTAAATACCGTTGTTGTCGTGACGCAGAAGTGCAGCATGTGTGTAGACGCAGCGGTCAGTTCGATTCTCACTTGCCGAAATTAATTATTTTCATATTATTGTTCTGAGAGACAAATCACATCAATGTCATTGAGTTCCCCAACCAACATATACTGTATGTTTTTAATTGAAAATAAGCAGTGCACAGGGAATGGAGTGTTAACATTACTACTTCTGCTTACCTTACTCTATGAGGGATATAATGTGCAGTTAAAAATATCTCTTGTTATATAACACATATAGTAAATAATTATAATTTTTAGATGTAGTTTATATAATACAGATTAAATATAACTTACTAAATATTCACTAAGTTTCTTCACTAAGGGCTCTAAATGCACGGTCCTTGCCCAGTCATCGCACACAAAACACAAATTGAAATAATATGCATTCCTTGCATATTTCTTGTTATCTATTTTAACAGGAAACCCCAAGATTTTCAAACCAAGGATTGTTCTAAAAATGATTTATATAAAAATATTTTGAAAATTCTCAACAAAAATACTTTATTATATACATTTTGCAAATACACATAATTTTAAATTCTAATTACATTACTAAAAATATGTTGTTATGAGTTGATAAATATTATGCTTAATTTACATTTAATATATCTTCAGTTTAAATTCTCCCAAACATTAATATAAATAAGTTCAGAAATGTATATTTAGCAATATGGAATATATTATCTAGTTAGCATATAAATAGGAATTAAATTAATATTATTATAATAACAGCCAATTTACAGTAAATTATTCTTCAAAATTTTGTCTTGAATTAAGGCAATTATTTTTGTTAATACCGTTTTTATATTCAATATTAAATTATTTTATTTTTACAAATATGTAAAAAGTGCTAAAAAATTGTATAATATAAAAAATACAGTATTTCTCAAACACAACATTAACTAAACATCATTAACATATTATCTAATAAGCTTAATAAGAATATCATTTACTAATATTACAGTATTTAAGATATAGATAACATACAGCAAATTAATGATAATAGCATTACCAGTATATAATTAAATATTGATAGCTCAAAAGAATAAAATTAAAATAACTAATCATAAACATACTTTAAAAATAATAACAATAACTCACACTGTCAAGGTACACCTTTGCAATTGTACTTTGGGAATGATATAATGACTGACAGTATCAAATGTTTCTTTTGATATATAGTTTTCTGGCACTTGATAGTTTATTCTAGGTCCAGCTGTTGGGTGGAATTCACACAGAAAAATGCAACGAATGGGCCCTTCCTGTCCGCAGCCCTCGTAATATTTCGAGTCTCCATCCATCACGAGTAACTGAATTTAATCACATTGACAATATAAAGTCCTATTTAGTCTTTATTGTATAAAAATACACCGCTCACAATTCGTCCATTGAATTTTAAGTTGCGATAACACACATAATGGTTATTTCGTAAGTTATTAGATAAATTAGAATTCTAACTGGAACAGTCTAGCCCCTATCGCTTATTGGAACGAACTGACGTTTTTGTTTTTTTTACTATTTATTATTGTTGAATGATGACATTTGTCTGTCACAATTGCTATCAAAATTCAGTATTGCTACATTATAAACTTCTTTAAATTTAATAGTGATGCTACTAAGTAAAATATCGATTGCTTCGATTAGTAGCAAATTGGCGTAGATATAGTTTAAAAATTAAACTGTATACATATTTTTTTCATTTTTCCGTTCGAAACCATTTTTTTAATCGAAATTATATATCTCAAACATATTTACACATTTTAATTTTAATTACACGACATACGTCTAATCGATATTAATAAGTAGATAACAATACAATTTGTAGATTGCAATACAATTTTTTACATGTCATTTATTACAATAATATACAAACTTTTTGGGTGATAAGGGCATAACGCATAGGGGTAAAAGGATTTACCTTGGATTTAAAATAAATGTATTGTATAGAATTAACTATAAGGAAATCTATATAAATATGGATATTAAGAAAATTAACTTACTTATTGGTGTTACGGGGAGCGTAGCTACAATAAAACTGCCGGCGCTACTCAAAAAATTGACAGAAATTAATGCAACAAATCGAAAAGTTAATTTGGAGGTCAGCTATACACAAAATTTAAACATATTATTATATATAATAAACAATATGTATTTTAGAAAACTTTTCTAATATATAGACCAAAGGAAGTAATACTTTTGGTTTCTATACACCAATATAAAATAAGCACATATATCATCTTATTTGTATTTTTTTTCCATGTCTTGCTTTGCTTTGAAATAAAAACCAATTACCAGAGCAAGGAAATAAAAATAACTCATTCCCTTGAGTGGAGATCAAACCCTTGGTGCTATGCACTGCTTTGTTTAATTATATTAAATATTATTTAGATAAGAACAATATGCACTGAGCATGCCAAACATTTTTTTGATAACAATGCGCTGCCATGCAACATTTCCCTTTATGATGATACAGTTGAATGGGAAAGCTGGAAGAATAGAGGAGATCCAGTTATACACATTGATCTGGGCAAGTGGGCAGATGTGATGGTGATAGCTCCATTAGATGCTAACACTCTAGCAAAAATATCACAGGTACAATATTTTTAATATAAAGTATTACATATCACAGAACAATACTCAACGCTGCACTTTTGCCTTGACACCAGAGCAAAGAAATGGAAATATAAATAAATATTTTTTTTTATTTCTTTGAGTGGGGATTGAACCCACAACCAGTTGGTCGGTCAGTCAGTTTTACAGTCACACTATGTGCTGCTGCGCCACAACACTGTCTTTTCCATCACCTTTTCTTACTATATTATGATAAAATAAAAACCTGTAAAGTGATGCATTACTTCATGACAAAGAAGGGCACCAAGTCTATTATAACCCCTCATTTAACTCTTTATAACATATGTATGTTGTTTTATATTGTTTATTGTTTTCCTTTCCATGTGTTTATTGTTTTCCTTTTAAGGTCAAAAAATAATGAAGTCCCTTTTCAACTAGTTTCTTTTGTATAAGATATTAATAATTTGTCTTATTTTCCAGGGTATATGTGACAATTTATTGACATGTACAGTTCGAGCGTGGGACTTCTCAAAGCCACTTGTATTCTGTCCTGCAATGAACACTAGAATGTGGAAACATCCTATTACATCTAAACAAATAGATGTTTTAAATGATTGGGGCTTTCAAGAAATTCCTCCGATAAGTAAAACTTTAATGTGTGGAGATACTGGTGTTGGTGGTATGGCAGAAGTTGATACTATTGTTAATAAAATATTAGATATTGTTGAAAGTTAAATTATAAGTGTCCTGACATTTTGTTAATTTTTTTTGGGGTTTGTGGGCAAAAGTATAATTATTGAAATTATTTTTGTTGTACATAACATAAAAAATTGTATAATGTTGCGTTTTAAATGCAAATATATTTTTTATTAAAATGCTTATTTTAATATTATATACCTTATATTTACTTTATAATATTATAAAAGGGTAATTTACTACTTATTCACATAAACAAAGCCAAGCTCAACTGAGCAATTTAACTGTGATTAAAATTATATTTTTATGAATGGTTGATATAATGAATATATTGTTATATAATAATACTAGCGACCCTCTTGCGGCTTCGCCCGCTTTAACTACTGGATTTTTCATATAATGTATCTTTGCAAAGCACTTAAGATAATGTGAAAATTAATGAAACACTAATTCAACCCGCATTTTCGTAGTTTCAATAAGGATTTTCCACAGCAAGGATTTTTTAGTAGGTACCGTAATTTTAAATCTGTGCTTGCTTCTCTTGTGCTTAATCTTTTCAAGTACTTATTAAAATATATTTAAATGACTATTTTTAGATAGTAAAATGACTATTTTTAAACGGAAGAAATTAAAAACAAAAGCCTACCTACTTATAACTACTACAAAAAAAATGAAACCAAACATATCGCGCTGAAATAATACATTGAACTCCAATTATCCAATACGTGCAAACGCATCTAAATCTTCGTTGCTATAAAGGCAGGCGGGATTTTTTTTCCGAGCTTGTGGTTAATGCTGAAGAGGGTATTCTGTCCGTGATGCAAGCACTACGTGGCTGCCTGTGAGGAAAATTAAACAGAATACATCGGCCAGGAACCGAACCCGGGCCGCCCGCGTGGCAGGCGAGCATTCTACTACTGAACCACCGATGCTTGTAAGGCAGGCGGGCGCGGCGGACGCGCTTGTATAAGCAAAATGTCGCGGGAAGCATGGCGAGTGGCGAGCCGTTTCGCAGCAAGGATTTTTTGATATTGTAACAACTTTTAAAGTACTTATTAAAATGAAAAACAGTTAAAGACAGTTTTGATCTAAATTAAATGGCCAACGTAACTAATATACTAATTTATATGCTAAGAGTAAGGGATAAGTGAAACTTGAGTTGATACAGCTGAAGTGTCAACGGCGTGATGTGTCAACAATTAAATGCGTTTTTCTCTACAACTATTCGCAATTTCGAAATAGTGTAAAAGCAAATTTTGTCTTCGTTTAACGTAGAAAATTAATAAAGTATTTTAAAGGATAAGGATTAATACCATTATGGAAAAATATCCCTCACAATAAAAAATATATTGAAATTACTATTTTTAGACAGAAATATGATCACTACACGTTATTCTTAAAAGATACGAATATGCTGTCGCGGACTTTTTTGTAGATCTTATTAAGAGAAACAATACTCCAGTACATTATTTTCATGTAGTACTTACCATTAAAGCAGCGCATGCGCGAAAGTGTATCAACGGGTAGGACTTTATACACATTTATCTTATTTATGTTAACTTACATAAGAATGTACAAATAATAAACTATATATAAACCATCCCTGAGAAATACTCGACCTAATGGTGAAAACCGCATCAAAATCCGTTGGGTGGTTTAGAAGAAGAGTTAAAAAGTTCAGACAGACACGAAAAGCGACTTTGTTTTATAAGATATAATAATATATATTATTATTTATGTGTCAATATATAATTACTTAAATCTAGCCCAGTCTTTGGACATTACATTATTTGTGTGGTCAATTTAAGTGTTTCAATTAACAAAAAAATCATATGATACATGTGCAATAAAAAAAGTTAAGGTCAAAAATCTTATATCAAAAATATAGGTGAGATGTTATTTCTGACCACTTTTTTAATATTTTACTTGACTGGAATAATTCAATTGTACTATGTGGTACTATATGGATACTATGTTTTTGAAGGTCATCCAAGGTATCCCACTGCCTATCTTAATTAAGTAGTCATTATATATATAAAATGAAAGTATGTGCTTATGTAAATGTATGTTTATTGCATCACTGAATACTGTATCTAAAGCCTAAGACAAGCAAACAAAAAGATTAATCCACCATGTACAGTACACATATCATAAAAAAACTATACAGGTTAGACTTTATCTAGGACGATAATTGAATTCAAAAGCAATTGTTTTTTATAGATGTTTCGAAAGCTGTTCAATAAATACATAATCATTCTACTTTTAAAGGATTTTTATAACTTTTTGCTGTTAATACTAAACTGCAAAAATATTACCTGTCATAAACAATTAAGTAAAAGGCATAGTTATAGTAAAAACAAATATTATAATATCATATTAGCCCCATACATCTATAACAAAAAATCACTTACGATTAAAATAATAACGTTAAAATTCTTTATAAGAATCATTAAAATTATGAATATCAATAATTAATTACATTGGACATACAATTTAAAAATGTCAAAGATCTTATATTACTGTTTGAAACTAACCCTGTCCCTACAACTGACTACCGCACTTAGAGATATCAATTAATACTTAATTATCATTACACTGATAAATAAAAAAAAAAAAATTTACGCTGTTTTTAACAGTAGTTAAATGCTAATTGACGTCTCTGAGTATGACTGTTTGTATGAAAAATAATAATTCTATAACACACAAGGTAATTAAATAAGTGCAAGAAGCACCTCTACTAGGAAACATAATATTTGGTGTTTATCAAAAAAAAATTAAATGAGGTTCTTTTTGTATACAACAGATATTGAAATCGTTGAATTACTCCTTGTTATACTATTTACTTGGACATTGCATTATTTAATGGTGATACAAAATTAGTAAATATTAATGTTTCATTATTTTACAATCATGCAATTTTTGTTTATTGCTCAAATATAATATAAATAATAATAATTTAGAGGATAAAACAATAATCATTATTACACAAAATTGAAAAAATTAAATATCATCTAACTCATCAAATATCAAATATCATCATAATAAATCATGTTTCCATTGATCTATTTGTCTATGTTTAATAAAACACCAAATATTAAATTAACAAACAAAACTAGTGGCTAACACTAAAATAAAATAATAATATATTATTTTTACAAAGTTTCAATCACGCCGCGCCAGAGATCCAAAGCACTATTAATATTTAAAAAATCAGAATCTTCAGAAATTAAAAAAATACAATATTTACATGTTTTTTTTTAAATATAAATATAAGAAAAAAATATTTACAAAGAAGGAATGAAACTCATCAGATCATATTAATAAATTAATTGTAATTCGAATAAAATTCGTTTAATAAAAAATCTAATAAAATACATATAAGGTATGGAATTGTCATGAGGAATAATAATTAATTAAGTATTGAAAGAGAACCGAAATACTACTTTTTTTTAAATCCAACCATCATAAAGATTAAAAAAATCAGTCATAATATTATTAAAATCCAGGTCATTTTCGATTTTACTTCACAAGTTCGATTTTCGGTCACAAGTCGATTTTACTTTATTCAATTCAACCAGACGCAATAATAATAATAAAACATTACAAAATGGCGTACGGCGTTATTACTATATAATTTATAAAATGAATAATTGAATACTATTTATAGCCAAATAAAGAATTAATTTAGTTATTAAAATACATTATATAAATGAATGTAAATGCGTTTATATTTGAACTTTATTGGTATAAAATAAATACTATGTCTATAAAAAACCTAAATTTATCATAAGCCTATGGTAATACGATTATAAACGTATAAAAATTACATGGATTATACAAAAAAAGTCCATTTTATTCCAATTAACCGATACATTGAATAAATAATATTGATTATTCGATTAACCGAATTCAAATAACTACTTACGATTATTTCAAAAAATCGGAGAATCGATTACTGATTTCGGTAAATCGAACAAATAACCGAATTATTAGAACAAAATGGAATAGAGCCGTTATAAAATTGTGCGTATATAATATTTAAAAGGCCATGTTTACATCTAGCGGGTCTACTTGTGCCTCTTTATATTGTAAAGCGACTTTTGTGCCGTTTCATGTAAAAATCCTAAGCAATTTTAATAGACAAATAAGAAAAAAAATTATAGTAATATAATATTATAGCAAAATATCGAGTGGAATGAATCGTGGGCGTATCAAATGTGGAATATTTGTTTGTATCAAAATATCGACGGGAATCGGTTACTATTAGACATCACAGAGTGCTAATAAAAACCACTATAAAAAAAATTTTAGTCAAAAAGTTAGTCTTTTTATTAAGTCATGCTTATTAGTTGCGCGTTTTTTTATAATTTCTTAATTAATCAAATTACAGCACGCCTAATGTGTTGTGGCCGTACTGGAGTTACCTGTATATAGTTGCGCAGATTTAATTTAAGGATTTTTTGAAATTGATTCGAATTTTGTTCGGAAGTATACAGTATACACAGAGCGTTAGAAAACATCAAGACAGCCACGACACATCAGCCGTACTGTACCTACTGTGCTGATTTTAAAAAGCAATAACTCAAACAACAGTTTCATTCTGTTTATCGAACATAGCTCTCGTATATTTAGATATCACTTCGTACGTAGACTTGATTAGTTCACACCGTTCCTCCACTTCGTAATCAGAGGGCGCGATTTTATACATCGATTTTTTCTTCGGAGCCTCATTGGGAAAATCGATATTATCTTCGATGTTGTAAACCGAGATAGGTTTCTTATGGACCATTTCTAGATCTTTCCTTTTTTTCTTGAAGAAGCCGCATTTCGCGTTGATCGAGTGCACGGCGTTCTGTACTGAGAAATCCAGCGGTTCGCTGGACTCTTCATATCATACATCCAGCTCTTCCAGCCCTTTAGAAAGCCTGTGGGAGTTGATTCGACGTCGATGTGAGCGTCGCACTGCGTCTGCTCGTCTGTAGGGCTCGCTACGAAGCCCGTGTAAAATATCCTCTAAAGCCCCGTTGTAGACCTCGTCTTGGTGAAGAAGTTTCTTTTCTACGGCCTGCGATTTCGTTTTTAATTCGTTGATTACTGCCTCCTGTAATAAGTTTATAACGTCATGATGTTTGCTTTTTAAATTGTAATATGGATAAATGAGCTTTTAATTTTTATTTAGGTAGGTATTTAATAAAGATTTAAAAATAGTTTAATATAAAGATATTTAAAATGGTACACCTAACTTCAATATTAAGATATATAAAATCTAAGAATAAATAATAACTATTAGATATTTATCTTTTATTATATATTATATTTATATACTATTGGAAACTACAAAGCGAATATGACAGAAAAGGATTTCAAATAATCTATTTATAAAATAAAGCATTAGCAAGTCAAAACATAACACAAGCCATTCATTTCGCTAAAAAATCACAAACATACATATACGTGCGCAGAGTAAAGAGGTGACATGTCTACGCTACAAAGTCTATGACATAATAAAAGTGTACAATAATCCAGAAAATTTGCAGTGATACTTAAATAAATACCTCAAAAATATATAATTTTTGGAGCTTCGCTAATTTAAATAACATCAGGCATTTTTGTAATATATTATTATAGCCATATCATATTGTTTGATTTAAATTTCAAAGTCTGTGTATTTGCATAGTAGCGCTATATCTACAGTACTATTTAAATTTTGGTTGTTTTTTTTAGTTAAATCAAATTACTCTCCTAAAGTCTTTACTGTAATTACTACAAACAACAAGAAATTTTGGCAAAAAATAAGCAAAAAAAAGCGTTATGATAAAAAAACACATGCCCTGTTAGTTCCATGCAATGTGCAGCATAAGGACAGAAAGTATAAATAAATATATATTTATCAGAAGGGGCCCGGACTTCAGCTTTGAACTGATCTCTTCATGTAAAGTTTTATTTTTTGTGAGTAAAACTTATGCACAAGACTATTTAGAGGTGGGTAAAGGCCACCCGGCACCTCCTATTCCTGCGACTATGTTTGTTCTCCACTTTCTATTCAAGACACATATTCTCTAGAGATGTTTTCTCTTCCTAGACGATAGATTGAACTCACATAATTTATTATAAAATATATAATATATTTGATATTGGCGATATACAAAAATAACATTTTAATTTAATCGTTTTTCAATTTAGCATTCAAAATTTAACAGTTATAAATATAGCTCGACCTTAATTGGGATTGAAATCCATATTTTATTAAGACTTCCCTGAAATGTGTGAATCAAAATATTGTAATTGTTTTCAGCTTCACGCCGTATCCCGCGTGTAGCAGAGTAGGCAGACGGAACCTAGTGTTAAAGCACCCCGCTCCCCATTTTCTGCCTTATTCTAGCGGCACTGCGTCTTGAGTTGAGAAACTCAACGCCGCTTTGTTGTATGTATGATGCTAATGTTTTGAAAGTATTCATTTTAAGTATATACATACATATATATTGAAATTTTAAAGTTATTTGGTGTATATTACAACTATCATAACAAAGAATTTGAATTATCTTCTTTCTCTCTTATTATATATCTTTTGTTAATTACTTTTGGTTAATTTATAACTTAGTTATGGCTTACGTAACAAAGAAACAAATAACCATGTTAATTCATAGGTATGAATGTCTATCACATTTGGTGTACTAACATAATTATGAGTAATAATTTTTTTCGTGAACAGCGAACTTTAATAGCGTGTTTTTAAATACCCGCCATGCGCGATGCCAATGATTTTAAAAACATATGTTAGTAGTTCAAATTTGGATGTATATTTAAAATTTATTGAATTGGTGCATTTGAATTTAAAAAACGAATAAGGTCAATTATTATTAGATACGTTTGTTGCAGTCCTTCGAATAACTTGGTTTTATATATTTTTCCTTTTTTTTTATTAGGTCGCACGGAAAAAGACGGCATACTTACATAATACTTTACTTATGTGTATATAATAGTAACATAAGTAATGTTTGAAAACATTTTCATTATGAATCGGTATCACCTTCATAATTATTCAATGATAATCGTTTTAGTCGAGACTGTCATCTCTTCAATATATTGAAACTTGCTATAACACTCCTTACGACATATTTAAACACCAATTAAATAAAAAAAATCTGTTAATTCATTTAAAAAAGAGTTAGTACATACAATAAAAATACCCCCAAAATGACTTGTTAGAGAAAAAGAATGGACTTTCTTCAGTTAGTAACACACAAATTCCCAATGCCCCGTTTAATAACATCCTACTTACTCCTAGTTTCCTAGGAGACTTCTAGTCTAGTCTAGACTATACTAGAACGTTCTAGAACTTTCTAGATCGGCCTAGGCCAGGCTAGATCCGGGCTGTGTCTCAATTCGGACAAGTGTTGCTGCAATAAACCAGCGCTGACCGCGGCGTAGTTAAACCTCTGTGACAATTATATTTATGTATATGTATGGGATGTACCATCACCGTACTTTTGTGGTTAATATGGCAACATTTGTTTTTAGTATTATGAACGTTTCAATTAAAAAAACGTATTTTCATTAATTTTCCATATTTTACAAACATAATATCTATAAAACGGGCACAACTTGGAGAACCAAGTATCTTATATCTTTGCCTACGTTGTTAACTGGAGACCGCGTAAAAATTAAAAAAAATACATTTACATTCTTTAAACAATGTTGCCACATCAATAATTTAAAAAATCCAACACCAAGTTAATATATCATAAACACTCTCACTTTATTATATGATGTCTTTCTAATATTAATAAGTAGTTTCTTGAATGTTTTAATAAGATATGCATAACTTATTTTAAAACCCTACACACCTTCATAAGTCATTTTAAAAATAAAATAAAGGACAACATATTTTAGATTTGACTATGAAAGCATCTAGAAAACATAATATATAATGTTAGATGTTTAAAGAACCCGCCAACTTCAATATTATATACTGAATATGAAACATACTGAACTTTTAACCATCTTATCTTTGGCATGGTAGGCAGATAGAATGTAATATAAGACACTCCGGCCATCTCAAAGCTTACAATATAAAATAAGTTTTAACATTGTTTTTCAATTTGAAACTACCGAGCGATATTTATATTCACTGTGAATTCCACAAGAAAAAATATTTTAACCTCACAATCATCAGCATTTATTTGTCATTATTATTTAGTATTATTGGAAAAAGTTAAGGTTACAATTAATATTGATTTTATTTTTCATAAAAACTTAACTAAAGCTCATATGACAACAAAACAAGAAAAATGAACGATATTCGCAATTGATTTTGTACACGTTGAAAAAAATTACAAAAAATACTATATCACCAATACAGATTTATAGCCTGAAAGTGGTTAAAAGATCAATTAATAATATGAAATTTAAATAACAATATTTATCGAGGTTTTAGCAGGTTCATATAAAATAAATATCGAATCTACAGATAACAACATAAAAATGATATGCAACTCAACACTACTCAAACAGCATGACTCCATTCACCACTGAAGCAAATTATATGTTAATAATATTATCACTACTCAAAGTTCATTAAATGTTTATTAAATATTTTTTAAAAAATACAATTGAATTTTACTTTTTTAAATTAAAAGATACTTGTATATAAAAAAATCTAAGTTATTGCAAGCGAATTGGGAGTAACTTCGGAATATGATAATTTTTATAGATTGCTTTTATCACTCAATTTAACAAGTGAATGTTTTTTACCAATCATTCGCATAATCGAAACAAAAAAAATCGTTGTAGCAAACTTAATAAAAGAAATCGATAAATTAAAAATCCCTACCAATCAAAAATCATTCAAAATTGCACATCACGTTTCATACACACGTAACACATACATATTATTATATATATTATATATTTACATTTATATATTTATTTATAATATATTTAATATATTTTACCTGTTGTTTTTTCTGTACAATTTTTGCTTTGGCAGGATCTAGGTTGTCGGCATGAGCGGCTTGCTCCAGTCGCCGGCGTTGCTCATTTTCCATGTCTGCTTGCTAAAAACAATATTTTTATGTTCAATTAGATTTGCTGTACACCATTTTATGGACATATATAATCTACCTAAAAAAATCATAAATAAGCAAAAAACATAAAAAATAAATTTAAAAAAGAAATAAATAAGAAAACTACTATATCCAAACCCGAAAAACAAATGCATCGAATGTGCATGACCCTAGTAAGTTATCATATAGAAATAAAAAATATTGATATTTACCTTAAAAGCCCTCGTAAACCTGACGAGCAGCGAGAAGAAAGCGTTAGCGTCGCAACTGCGAGGCGCCTCACCGAAGTATTCCACACAAGAGGCGAATGAGTCCTAATAGACACATTACTTTTTAATAAAGTATATTAATTAATATTATATAAAAAATGCAAATACACTGTACATGTATTACGCACATTATCTGTATTATATTATATGTCTATTCTCTACCGCTTCATTCCTTGCTCCCTATCTCGCTTTAATTGCCCTAATTTAGCCTCTGAGTGAAATCGTCTAATGTTACTTTCCTCTACTCCTTATTTCTATTTTTGCACTCACAATCCTTTCTCTTATCTGTGCTAATTTAAATTCAGCATGCAAACGTCTAAGCTTACCCATTACTCCTTTTCCGCCTCCCTGCTCAACATCATCAAAATAACAAGTACCAAACAAAAGGGGCACATCTTCACACACATCTTCCTCTTACTCTATCTTCTATTAAATCTTACTCTCTGACTCCTCTACTAACACTTTTCTACACGCACAATCCCCTCCCTTACCTGTGCCAATTTAGCCTCAGCGCGTAACCGCCTCAATTTATCAACGGCATTAGCAACAAAATCTCTCAAGACGTGTGCAGCCCCTCGCGCTTCAGCTTCACGTCGCGCCGACTCCATGCCGCGCTCGAGCTCGCACACATCGGTTATTATGTTTTCTAGTGACACTGGAAATATTATATAGAGAATATATTACTAATTCTCGTTAAAGATAAATTCAGAAGAAAGTTACGTTCAAAAGTAGTAATATGTATATTAGAAATCGTAAAGAAAATTTAACGTAATGAACTAGCACTGTTACAACTTATTCACTCTATATTCCGCTTAAAATATTATTATTATTTCTCAGTATTTTTAATATAACTATAAAGCGACATAAATTGATGAATCTTCTTTTAAAAATAAAATAATAAAAATCAATCTTAACAAACAGCAAATCAACTAACCTTGCGCAGCTTTATCAATATACATGAGTTCTGAATCAAAATTCATCAATTCAGGGAAATTTTGCCGAACAGTCCCCACAATGTAGTGTAAAAGAGAAACGCGTTTATCCGTCGACTTCGTATCCATTAAGGTATCCAAAGATTGCAACTTAAACCCATATGCCGGACCACGCTTACTACTATTTAGATAATTACCAAAAGCCAAAATAATTTCTAGGACATTCCTCAACTTTTGGGATGACTTGACCGATGACGATCCCGATATAATTGCGTGTATTTGCGGTGTTATTAAGTGTATGTTGTCATAGAAATTGCCCATGTATGACATTATGGATAGCTTCGCTGAGATTCTTTCGACTTTGGCTAGTTGCATCAAGAATTTATCTTCTTCTGTCAATTGGTTGATATTCTTCTTTTCTGATACGTATTCTTTGTAAGCTTTCTGTTCTGCCTCAGTCGGTACCATTCTTTGTAGAATTTCTACGCTTTCTAACGGTAACTGTTTGAGGTCTAGAGTGTGGATGGCTGATATCACTTTTTCTACAGGTGTATCAAGTTTTCTTCGGGAAATAGCTGCAAATAGAACAATTTTGGATGTCTATATTTTTACCGTGACAATCTAAACGCTTTTCTAACCGAATTTAAAAATATAAATAATCTATCAAAGTAGTTTTGATCCACAGTTACGGCTAAAACATAGTTTCTAATTTTATATTGAATAAAGTCAAAATAAACTTTAATATTAGACATTAGAAATGTATCTAAAGGTGGCAGAAGCCAAAAGAAAAAATATTATATAACTATCTATAAAAACATTTTATAAGCTTCACTAAGTGTATTATCTACTTTTGCTAAATAATACAACAAAAACGAATTTTCTATAACTAGTCAATCCGACGTATCCCAACTGATTAACGATGGCCTCCACCATATTTATGAATAAAGTTGGTATTACGGCAGCAGAAACTAAACTAACTAACTGTCAACCAACTCCCAACTCACCAATGTTCCTCAGTCGCGCGTGCTCCAGTAGCGACACGGTGTCGGGACGGCGGAAGCGCTTGCTGGGGAAGGAGGCGAGCGCATCGTCGGCGAGCGCGGGCGCGGCGCCGACACCTCCGATGCGGAACTTCTCCTCGAACTCCGTGAAGTTGATGCGGCGCCGCGGACGCTCCTCATCCAGCTCGTTGAATATTGTGCCTCGCACCTGCACAATTACGTATTTGTTTTTTAGTTTGACATAATTTAAAGTGGCGTCACGATGCCATATCCTATATCCCACACATGACTAGCCAGAGAGAGTCCATTGTTCAACATTTCAAAATAAGTGTCTTTCAGTAGCAGAACTCGACTCGCATTTGCTTTCTTATAGGAGGAAATAAAAATATTTCGTCCGCTCAAGCGAGGATCGAATGAATCAACAACCTTCACGATTACAGTCAGACTGTACAACTCTGCACCTACTAAAATAATATTAATTTAGTTATATAGAAAAATGCAAACTTAGAGATAATGATCTTAGTTAAAAAATGTTACGAACCACGTGTATGTACTTTTAGATAAAAAATATATTTAATTAAAAAAATAGCAGTAGGTTTCCCTACCTAGCATGCTTGTTATAAAGAATACAACATAAAAAAAATATGAAACACACCTGATTCGGTTTCAGCGCTATCCAATTCAACGTTGGAAGTTTATATTTCGTGTCAACCTTCCGCTTTATCGTCATTGCGTCCGTGTGGTGTGGGGGGACCATTAATCCGGGGGCTGGTGGAGCTGGAGGGGCAGGGGGAGCTGGTGGGGGTGGAGGGAGAACTGGAGGAGGAGGTGGAGGTGGAAGGGGAGCCGGGGGAGGCGGTAGAGGCGAGGACGGGGGTGGGGTAGGCGCCGGTGGAGGGGGGAGATGGGAGTCCCCGTTGGTTAGGGGAGGGGATATGTGACCGTTTAGGGTGCCGTTGCATAGCGTGTGTGTTGATATAGCACCCACTGGAAGGAAAATAATATATTTAAAAATATAACCAATTTTGAATTTCATCGGTATGATTAGACCAGTGAACAATGCTACTTTGGATTCTTAGCAATTAATAACACATCATCGTTAAAACACGAGACGTCTATGTTGTTACTAAAAATATTCTCAAAATAAAATACATAAAGTATTTAAGCAAACTAAAATAAAGTTATTTCTACAGTTTCCACTAGAAAATATTAAATTTAGGTCGGTTCGCATTGATAAGGTTAGAAGGTCAATGTTTTTTCGATAAAATCAAGCATTCTAAGAACAATAAGAAAAAATATATTTATAAAAAATATAATTGTAATAGATAGTAAAATTAAACTAAGTAAATTATATAGCAAAGGCGATTCAATTATCCCTTTGCACCTGAAGGAAATTTTGCATATTTTTCAATCAGTGTATATTTAAACTATTTAAAATGGAGAATTAAATTATATGAAATTTCCAAAGACGTGTAAATTAATAAATCTACCAAATTTAGCCCTAAACCGGTATCGTGGAGACGGCACGGCCCACAAGCTTTTTATTATTATTATTTTTACTGTTAGTAATCTAGCTTCTGGTTCTTATCTTTCGAAGTTGTTGAACAGCCAGAACGTGGCCACTTTACCATTTACGTAAATTTTTAGTAAATATTTTTTAATTATATTTGTATGTTTCATATATAATGAAATATTTTACAATGCAAAAATTACCATTAAATCAAATAAAATTATTATACTCACTTGAAGCACCCCTTGGAAGGGATTTGGTAAGAGATTCTAATTCCTGCACTTTAGACTCCAACATGGACTGTCTGTTCCGTGAGTCTTGTTGCGCTCGCCTTAGTGTGGACACCTTAAATTATAAATTACAATAACATATGGTAAATCTCATAATAATTTATATGAAGTTATAGATAATCACGAGAAACGGAGTCCGATAACACAAGGTTCCCTCTGCGCCTATATGCGGAATTCAGCGTCAAACTAAAAAAATACTCAATCAGTTTATAAAGTTCCAGCTATATAGTTTAAGTTATAGAATTTTCATTTGGAGTTCGAGTGGAATTTTCATTAAGTCAAATAATTTTTTTGTCTTCTCATATTGTATAGTGACAGATTATCAATCTTTCTTACACTTCATGTGAGACAATAAAGTCTTGAGTCGCTTATTTAAGTTGCTCTACCAATAGAACTGAATTTCAACCAACACTAACCTCCTCTACAACTTGTCTCCTGGCTTCTGCGAGCTGGTCGCGTTCGTGTCTCACTTGTGCTAATTCCGCCTCGAGTGTCGCTTGTTTAGCTATCGCTTCTCGCTCTAAAGCTGTTAGACGTTCATGGGCCTGCAAATGAGTTTTAATCATTAACAAATGTGTGACTTGTAAGGTCTATTTTGGTTAGTAATGAAAAATGGTAATGTAAGGTAATGTTTTTGAATCTTATCTCTATTTATAGAAATCAAAGTTACTAAAACGTATTCACATTGTGATCATAAAACAGTTTCTCTAAACTCTGTGTAAGTTTAGATATTTATTTAAAACATAAGATTCTAAAAACACATATAAAAATATAGATAAATACATACATGCGCCAATTCATCCTCCAAATCGTTGACTTTCTCCAGAGCAGCCGTTTTTGTCTCACTATCTTCCATTAACGCTGCTACGTCGAATACATTGTCGAGGTACGCTGATATTTGAACCTGTATACCAATATAAAAATGAGTGTTTTTTTTTATAAGTGGTTTTGTTATATAGAATGACACAGATTATTTGAAAAAGTAAACATACCTGTAAATCCTCACTTTCACAAAGTCTCAGCTTTTCCAAGTAATCGTCTAACTTAAGTGCAGTAAATTCGTATTGCAGATGCACTCTGAAATTCATGTCCTCTACAGAATGTACTATTATATTCACGAATTGCATACAGGCCACCTGATAAAAGAAATATTATATAAACCTGATAAATATTCAATTCCATAGGTTGAAATATTATTCATTTTTGTTGACACTTTCGGAGAAAAACAGGGTGTTTAGTGACTCATTTCTATACAGAGATCTTTTAATCTTCTTATTTTATTCTTCTCTTGTTTTATACAAAAGATCTAAGAAACGTAAAATGGTTTTTCCGCATTTTATTCTCTTTATTTTTTACAAATATCACTATCTCATCTTAACACATATATTTTGATCACAACAAAAACATCAACTCACCATAAATTCAATATGAAACGTATCATAATTCATGAAATACTCCATCAACGTGTGAAACCTCCTCGGCTCTCCCACAACTTCTTTGAAATTATCAAAAGCTGACAGAATAATTTGGTGTCCACCTTTCACCAGGCAGATGGCGGCTAAAAGTTCTAGAACCAGTGCCTTAGTCCTTAAGGAATGATGGACGAGGGATAGAGCAATGCTGTTGATAGCCTCCCTGTGCTGAATTACCATGTTGAAACCGTACTGAAAGTAAAGTTAAAATAAGTTAATAATTATTTCGACTCGCAGTAAAATAAATTTTTTCATAAAATTGCAACACGCAATATGACACTAAAGAGATTAGTTTCATTATCAGCTAATAATAAATACGGACAGCGCGCCAGGGCATACATGGTTCCTTACTTAATAAATAACTTGGACACTAAAATACGAAGTAAAATTACTGAGGGGAGCTTAAATCAACTATTAAAGAAATATTATTTAAGCCTATAGTAGACGAGCTATTGGTACTCAAGACAAACCTTCGTGGTTTTTTGTAGTACCTCTAATAATGTTGAAATATATTTGTATGTATAATGATAGTAATAAAAAAAAAGTATTATTATTAAAAACAAATTAAATATGGTGAAATTTACCTATTTTTTAATAAACTCACCTTATTATTCATAATAGCCCTCATACACATGATACAAACATGTATATCATCAGTCGAGGCCCCCATGTTTAACCTCGCCGCGTGCCTCGTCCTCCGCCTGGCCACTGCCGGACTGCCGGCTGTCTCTCCGTCGGAGTCTGCAGACCTGGCTCTACGACGCCAGGTGGAGTTAAGAGTGCCGTTGGGTTCCGTTGCGGTACAATCTGATGTTGTTGTGTTGGCTGAAAGGGGTTCAAAAAAGGTCAAAAAAGGGTTATTCATGCAATTTCGAATATGATATTTATAAATGAAGAGTGAAGCTAACACTCTTCATCAGTAATAGGGAAGCCAGAGTGAACGGGGCGGCAAAATGCTACGATAAAAGTGGTAGTCGTACGGAAAAAATAAATAAATTAATATATGTATAAATGATTCGTAGGTCCCATTAATTAAATATTATGAATTCTAGTATCATTTATTAAAAAGACATTTTGGACATAAATTTCTATATATAAAACTATGATCTTGTTACCCAAAATACTGGAAACCGCTAACTCAGCCCTTTAGGCATTCATTCATTTTGCGGACAACGAAAAAATGTGCCACTTACCCTGGTTAATAGCGTCAGAGGACTGACTCCTGGCCAGCGCTATCCTCTGCTCGTGGCGCATCATGCTCAGCCTGAAGCTCAGGTAGTCGATGAGCACGTCGAGCCCTTGGTTCTCGTCATTTAGGAATTCCCGCACCCATCTATCCAAGCAGCAATATTTTAATTATATATACCTATACGGTAGTAAAATATAAGTATAAGCATGTATGTTGCTCATTTGGTGGAACAATGATCGATCGAACGATCTGCAGATGCAAATACACAATCAAAATTGCAGTCTTTCCGAAAAATTGACACATTCGCTTGATTTTTTTTGGAAATGTATTACCTCGTTGATTCATGATTAAGCGAATGAAAATTCAAAGTCTTTATACGGAGAAGGGGACTTAAGGATACGGAGTCTGAAATTTAAATATTACCTTTTAGTATACCCAATCTCTATTTTTTGTATTATTTCTATTAAAATATATGAAATACTATAAAAGTTTATATAAAATAACCGACAATTTCTAAATTGGTAATGTTTCACAGAAATTACTTCATCATTTGTCGTGATCATAGTACACACCTAACATACATTAAACCACCTACTTTAGTTTACGATCTTTTGAGAAAATGTACTAGGCAATTATAATATAGCCGATAATAATTTTATTTTTTACTTACTCTATATGATTGGTTCGTAACGATATTTCTAAATCCCTAAGAACTTGTGTCGATGTCGAGTCGCCGACCATTTTTCTTTTCTGCAAGCAAAATAAAATAAAATTAAGATTTGTAATCAGAGAAGAGAAAGCTTGTAAAGCTTGCCTCGTATGATTTGTCGTGACGGCTCTTGTACTATCAAAGTTCGCATACATTTAACATTTTATATATAATGAGTACATTTTTATTTCATTTTTATAATCGCACAAATAAAAACAGCTTTACGTTTTCCGTTCCCTGTTTTGCCGAATTTTCGAGACAATACATGACTTGAATAGCGGAACTCACCCACCACTTTTTGTCTACCCGAGCGTGAAAATGAAAATAATTTAAATATAATTAATTCCCCGAGTGGGAATCGAACTTTATTGTTAATATTCAAAATATATTTATTTGTCATTTCTTGATAAGCAAACGGGACTAATTCTCTAGAACTATAGCTCACAAATAGGAGCTTTACCTGTACTTTTATAAAACTTCTGAGTCTATGTTTCTATGATATTGCATGTAAGTGACATAAAATTTGAAGCTGCAGCCGCGTCGTTCCTGTAGGTGTCAGTGGGTCATACTGATTAGCGCTAACATCTTACAGAGACAGCTCATACAAGTAAGATTGAAAAGTTTCAATTGTAAATACAATGGTGAAGTACCATATTAATATTTTTAGATACACACTGTATCCCTCACGTAGCACGGTAGACTATGTTCCCACATAGGAACCTAGTGTTAAGATACTTTTTACGCAACGGTTTAGGGTTCGATTTTAAATGAATGAATTGTTTTAATTACCTTGCCCTACTAGACATAGCACGGCAATGAGACAGACCATTAATAAGCTATCTCTCGAAAATTAGGGGGAAGATGGCGAACGTGGCTTTACACTATTCTTTGCGGGATAAAGCGTGAAGCTAATAAAAGACTTATCTCTAATATAATCCTAGATTCGACCATATAAAACGTCTAGGGTACTTTAGGCACTATGGTCATAACAAGTCTAGATTGGGTCACGTCCTTATAAGTAAACATTCCTTTCGTATAGTTACGAGCGCAGTACGCCCACCGCGAGCTCAAGATGGTGGAATTAATAGGTGATGGGTTGAACTATTATAATATATTAAAGTTATAGATTGTATATTTAATTTTACGTATTATTATATACCTTTTATTTTTTATTTCAATTCCATAAGGTACATAATAATGAAAAACAACACTATTAGCAATAAAGTTTTCAATCTAAGCTTAGTGTCTAAATGTGTTAATTTCGACAAATTTTACCTTTATTTAAAACTTTACGTTAAGAAACTAGTGTCAAGACACTCCGTGCTTTAAACACCGCCCAAATTTCAATACGCAATACGTATGAATGGTGAAATTCAATGCAGCGCTTTTCCTTTTTACCAGAGAGAGGAAATGTTTTATTTTTTTCCCACGAGTACGAATTGTATCTACAGCCTTTGCGTTGAAAGTGAAGCTGTCAAGTGAAGCTGTGCTCCTATATCATAACGACCACAAAAAAACCCTTACAAAATTAGTTCGAACCTGTACTCATCAACCCAAACACTAAGAAAATTTAACATAGTATGCGAACATAATGTACGATACACATCTAAATGTGAGTCAGAGGTTATAATTGTGCCGCAAATGCGACTCGACCTACCAACGTGTGACCTCACTCAATCTAACATTCAGAAATCAGATGGCAATCATTAAAGTACTCGTATGTCTTTCATGATCTACTCTTTGTTCAGGAAAATAACCTTATTAATATAAGTAGATGATCGTATTTTTTTTATCAGCAAAAGAAACCTGCTAATCTAGTGTTGAGACACTTCGGTTCTACATTTTCCGCCGAATTTCGGAGGCTTGTGGCAGGCTTCATTAATAATAAATAATTTTTAAAAAAAAATTCTAATAATACAATTACAATTTTTCGTATTTCCTCTACGTTTTATGGATAAAATTATCTTAGCCTTAAGTATGGGAGAGTGGTGATGCAGCGGCACAGTATGTCCATATAGCTGAATATAAACGCGTCAGTTGTAGGTCCGATTCCCACTCGGTAGAATGAATTATTTGGATGACGAAAGATTGAAACGACATTGGGAAAAAAATGTCTTCAGATTAGGTTTCCTCTGCCAACTCTCTGATATTCTGTGATTGGGCAAAACTATTTATAAACTTTCAAAAAAAAGTACCTACGTGTACCTATGTGCCTATAATGGATAAAAAGGAAATGGCTGTATAACTATGTGAACATGACCACACGTGGTTTTTTGTTTTCATTTTTAAAAATGTAATGCTACAACCACAGATTTGATAGTCCAGGCATTTCTGTGTCTTTTTTAAAAAAAATCATTGTAATCTAATCTGCGTTAATCTCATTGGGATTTCTTTAAAAATGAAGATTTACTTTTAAAAGAATTTTTAAAAGTATAAGCATTCTTATTGGGCAAGGAGAGCCCTCATCAATGTTTAAAGAGTGTTACGAGAATTTGAAGTCATGAAAGAGCCCTTCCAAAGTTCATGTCCGGTGTTTGAACAACTCCGAAGACCACCACGGTTTGAAAATTGAACAGTTAAAAAATTAAATACTAGAGCATTAACATATATCTTTATCGATTTCTATCTATAAAGATATTCTAGATGAATGCACCAATAATTTCAAGCCACTTTAGTCATGTTAGTGACATTGCGCGTTGGGTGGCAGATTATACAAACATTTCCTTTATCAATAACGACATTTCAAACCCGCACCCGTCGCAATCAATCACACACAACCACTGCGCCAGTAGGAAATCATTAGCCCTACTTAGCAGTGTAATATAGCTATATAATACAGACAGACAGTCAGTGACAATAGGCATGACGTAACACTCTCACGGAGTATCTCCAATAACGTCGTCTACTAATAACATACACGTGAGTCATCACAAAGATGATATAAGTATTTGACGTTTCCTTCTATGGGGCTATGGTCTTAGTTGAATATTGTTAGATGGCATACTCAAGTTATAAGAATTAAGAAGAGTAGGCGAAGGGAGCCTAGTATTAAGACACTTCGCTCCCCACTTTTCACTGATTTCTAGAGGCCTTGCGTAGTGAGTGGAGAAACTCAATGCTGCTCTTTAGCCTCGACACCAGAGCGAAGAAATGAAAATATTAAAATTTTCATTCCCTTGAGTGGGAATCGAACTCACAACCACTCGCGGTTACAGTCACATGCTTGTGCCCTTATGCCGCGACTGGCCTCGCTACAGTTTTCACATCACTCAGGGGAAAGAATTCTTTTCATTTACCCCCACTGGTAACAAAACAACCGATTTGTTCTGTTACCAGTGGGGGTTTTCCACTTTCACATTGAGTTCCGCCACTTTACACAAAATGACTCAAAAATAAATCTATAGAATTTAGAGGGATCTTAGTACATACCCTACCCTGCTAGATGCGAAATAGAATTTAAAGCTAAAAAAAACCTTACTGATCCCAAGCTCAATCAGAAAGATCGCACAAATACAAAAAAAGCATTAAATCAACAACCAACAATTTACACAGAAACAATATACTAATAACATGAAAATCTAATATTACAAACATATCAGACAGAACAGTTGCTTAGATATGCGAATTGCGGTAACACGATTAGTTACAGTACAGTACGTAGGTACCTATCGTTGCAACGCAGTCGGCTGTACTGCGCTTTGCAATAACGGTATTCTATAGGGCGGTGCACTGTATGGAACTCTTGAATTAGGATGAATGTATGTACTGCATCGTCGACTTGGTGGTGAGGAGAGTCCAGCTACATATTTGGTCAAATCCATATTCTATACTTATATTAAACAGCCATAAAGCTGAAGAGTTTGCTTGGCGGAACTTCTTTCTTGAACAGTCTGTTTATCAAGGATGGCCAGAAGGAACAATAGAGCTTGGGAGATTCCATTGCGTGTTGCATGTTCTTTTATTAGTTAATTTCATTGGACCATGCAGGTATAGCGACAGTAATAGATAAGTAGTTTATTTATATGTGCTAATTTGCCTGACTCTTCATCATAAAAGGGACGATACGTAAAAAATAACTTACTATACAAAGAAAAATATTTTATAGCATTAATTTATTATAATATCTAAGCGTATCATGTGTGTATCGCGTGAAAATCCAGCAGACATGGCGTAGTATTAAAAAATCAAATCCATATGCCAATAATAGTTTTCAAATGAGTTAAAGTACATACCCGATGACTCCTAGACGCTTTCGGATCGAGGTAGGTGCGCAGTTTGTTGAGGTAGTGTGCTGGCGAGTCTTTCGCCTGTACCATGTCCTGGTCGCATATGATCTCCCATTTCTTCTCCAGATCGTAATTCCGAAGTAACTTCGCTTTATCCGGAGGAAGGTCCATTGATGCCTGCAACAAAGAGAATTGGTTCAATATATGACAAAACAACTTATTTCCTCTGTTCTAGCTCCCACTGTATATGTAGGTATGTTTGGATGACCCCTGATGGTCTTATGATTGCTTGTTCATTACATCCTTAGGCAATTTTGAAGTTGGATTTATTGCACGAAACATTTAGAATGTATTTGTAAGCTGTTGTTCTATTCAAAAATCTGTTCCTTTCAATAGGACTAGGTATATTGTATCAAATTGTAGAAATCTAAGTATTTTTTGATATAAAAAAAATACGTAATTTTGATATTTTTAACTTTTTTACTTTATTTTTTCATAAACACCTAGAGTTTTCTAGGAATATATCTAAGACTTTTTCAATAAAGTGTTTCGTCGTAATAGCGTGCATACATATACAACTACAAGTACAAATGAATATAAAAGCCATTATTTCAATAACTTGTATCATATTGCTACAGAAATCCCTTGTAAACAACAATCACAAGTACTTCAATGAAAGTAAAATCAAAAACGATAAAAACTCAAATATACTCGTATATAATTTGCGTAGACCAAACATAAGTTAAGCATATTTATCCACCGCGGCCCGGCATTGAACCAGTTAGCTGCATAACGGTACAAATACCTAATGGGCTAGGGTTATCGATGTTTATTTATTTATTGATCGTGTCTTCACGTGCGAGCTCGGGAGATACATTGATAGATAATGTGTCTATTAACATATATTTTCCACTTAAACATCTCATACGAGATATGATGTTGAAATTCTTTAATATTAATATTATGGAATGATTACAGGTTCGAATTCCATGTGGAAAAGTATTTGTTTAGAAAGTCGTAGCACGGTGTTTATAGGGTCTGGCCGTTGTTAAGACGTTGATAAGAAGTTCGATTCCTTCGACAAGTCTAAGGGCGGCGTTAAGTATCGCCACTCAACACACAACCCCATTTAATTTTTTTTTTTTTTTTTTATGGAAAAAGGACAAGGCAAACGAGCGTACGGGTCACCTGGCGGTGATCACCGCCGCCCACGACCCCGTGCAGCACCAGAGGTGCTACAGGTGCGTTGCCGGCCTTTGAAGTGGAGATAGACGCGCTTCTTGAAGGCACCCATATCGTACCGACCTGGAAACACTGACGCGGGTAGGCCATTCCACAGTTCGGTGGCGCGTGGAAGGAAATTTCTACGAAACCGCACAGTAGTGGAGTGCCACATATCCAGATGGTGTGGATGATATTTAAGTTTGTGACGTGCTGTGCGGTTAGAAAATTCGGCGGCAGGTAACAGGTCAAACAGTTCCTCAGAACACTCACCATGATAAATGCGATAGAGAACGCACAGCGAGGAGACGTCTCTACGCAGAGCCAAAGTGTCAAGCCTTTCACAGCTTACTGGGTCCTTAATGATTCGAACAGCTCTACGTTGTATGCGATCAAATGGGTCAAGCTGATACTGGGGTGCACCAGCCCAGAGATGAGAACAGTACTCCATGTGTGGCCGAACCTGGGCCCTATATAGGGCCAATCGGTGTTTTGGCGTGAAGTACCGTCTCGCTCTATTGATGACCCCCAGTTTCTTCGAGGCCAACTTGGCCTTGCTTTCCAGATGATCGCGATACTGGCAGTCATTCGAAACATTAAGGCCCAATATGCTGATACTGGGCGCGGCTGAAAAAATTACTCACTTGCCAACTTAAAGGTTATTAAGTTAAAAATACTGTATATATGATTTCACTTTCAATTACTTGGTAAAAGTGTCACGATGAGTTCTCCTACACTTAAAACGCAATCTATACCTATACAAAAATAAAGGAGTGACATAACTTAAATTATTGCAGAGAAACTCAATTACAAATAAAATAATATTTTTTGTTCCATTTTAAGTAATAAAATGACACTTAGCAGTTACAACCAACTGAGATCAATTTAATTTAGTCTATTCTTAGCTTTCGAACATTTTTTATTATCCAGCCTGCCCTTGAGCGCTTACTTAATAAAACTATAAATAAACGGCAAGCGATGAGTCTTGAAAATGTAAACCACTATGAATTACTTGAGAATCTTAAGTGAATTCTTAATTTTGTATATATTTATATCTTCTGAGATATAAACGTAAGAGAAAACGAATAAAACAATGTAGATGCCAAGGCGATTTGCGTTGCAACGGTAAACGTCGTGGGTTTGATCCCAGTCAAGGGAATGAAGATGATTTAATTTATTTTCATTTGCTCTGGTAGGCAAAGCGCGGCCTTGTGTTCCACGATTTACTACACAATGACTCGAAAATTCATTGGATCATTTTCCGGTGACGGTGGATTCTATGGGGAAATACAGTCTGATGATGAAAAAATATTTTTGTTAATGTAAAATATATAAGAACAATATAAAAATATTACCACATAATTGTTATACTTTTACCTAAAAAACGTATAAAAGATGTACCTAACGTATAAAAACGATGAAACTAATAGTCGGCGACAGGTAGAAACAGATACGTATCAATATATAACACTTGTAAACGCAGTCGACTTTTACATTTTTATTTTCTAGCGGTTGATGTAACCCTACTCCATCAGCATTTGCATGGAGATACGAAGTGAAGATTTTAAGATAACGTAATATTCTCCTGAGAAATAAATGAGGCTTCGTTAGCAACTTTTCTTAAGAATTAAGTAGGTAAATGTTTTATAATATTATTTAAGGACGACGGTCGTATCTTTGAGTTCTAATCAGGGAGAATTTAATATTTACATTTTTCAAGAGGAATTGCGGCGTAGAGCTCCACCACGTGTAAATATTTATTTACTGTCAACATATATAATTGTAAAAATTTGTCTTGCTACATTATGTACATACTAACAGCACATTTATTATATTAATAGCACTACATGAGACCGGATAAAGTGAAACTAGGCAACCCTAGTCAAACATTATTCAAGTGGTACCTGTTCGTCTGAACAGCGATTTTGCATCGGATAAGCCTAATGAGATTGGATAGCTCTTGACTATTACAAATTATTGCTGATATCCGTCGTGACACAGTTTTAAGGTGTTTTACTATATACGCAACGATTGTAAGTTCAATTCCGACTTTGGGGTATTAGGTTCTGCAACATTACACATAATGAAACGTAAAACGATAATAAGTGGGTATACAACATGCTCGGCTGGTAAGCTTAGAACTCCATAATCAGAGACCTAAACTGGAAAAACGCTGGCATCATAGGCTTATCCCAGGATGTGCCAGAACTCCCGTCAGAGTCCATTTCCATCAGATCTACAGGTGCGCTGCCGGGCTATATAAGCTTCTTTGCAATTTGCAAACTACCAATGTAAGCAAATTGATTTCTATATTAAAATGTAAGCTTATTAGGTTTCATAATTACAGTAAATCAGTGGGATAAGCGGCGTAACATCGATGAATGTTGCAATTCTAATAAGATTGAATTCAAGATTTAGAATCCAATTACGCGATGTTACAAGATACCAATAATTTTATACGATATATTTTAAATCCAATTTTGAAACCTATATATATATATATATATATATACTAATATTATAAAGCTGAACGGTTTGCTTAGTAGACTGTACCGACTGTACAACTACGAGTTCGAATTAAAATATTATTTTTCTATAAAAAACGCTACGCTATAAAACAAGAAAATCAAATGTCAATTATAGTAAAAAAAATCGGTGTCGTTGCTCATCAGAACAAAGTTCAATATAGAGTTAATAATAATATTATCTTCTTTTGTTATTGTAACAAAGTTTAATTATATGTTACTGGGAATAGAACGATAACGGATCTCTTTCAAGTATTTTATCTGTCGAGTGCTTCATTAAAATAAAATGTATAAAAACTGCATATTTAAATATAATAACTTACTAAAAAAAACAAGTTTATAAAAAAATATTCAAGTCACAGCTAACTTTCTCGTTAAATGGTTTTACTTAATATATTTTTTTAAAATAGACGCTCGTGTGAAACGTCTTGCAGAGTACCAAAAAAAAGGTGTGACTACCGAATAAAATGAAATTATATAATGTCAAATTAATATAAATCTTTTAAATTTTAAAAAATCTCACTCAGGAGAACTCACCGGAGAACGGAGTGTCTAGTGCTTGAAACTAAATTAAAGAAAGCCTAAGTGTTGGAATCTGTTGCTAAAATAAAATATAAATTTGAATCTTTTCTGTCACAAAAAATACGTAATAAAACTCAGGGTGCATTTTTAAAAGAATATTTAATCATCAAACGTTTTGCACGCAATTATTCTTATATCCTATTTGACTTATAACTTATTAATGCTAATATCTAATAACATTAAAGGCTTACACAGACATTACTCAATCGCGTAATGTATAAGAGGATTTTCACTTGAACGAATCAGTAATCCACCCTGAGAAATTAAATGTTAAGGTTGAAGAGAATTTTTAATTATCTTTTCTTTTTTAATCAACAATTAAATATAAAAGAGAAAAAGATATTTATAATAAATAAAAATTTAAAGAGTTAAAAAAAACATTGAGTTCTTAGTAAAAAATTAAAAATTAAATTTCGGTATTATTTATATGTATTAAACGAAATTAAAAAATCTATATTAATGCTTATACGACTTCTTCATACTGTATATGATAAGTAACCTCATATTCAGTATGGGGAAGTACAACATCAAAATTAGCTCAGATTTCATCTCCAATTACAGCCTACTTTTGCCGTAGCAGATATCAAATCTAGTACATCAGCAACCAAAAAAAATATATGAGACTAGTGGACCCGAACGCGGCTACGCCCGCTTGAACTATATGATATTTATTAAATATATTTACGAAACTATTTTCAGTTTTCAATAGAGAGATGCGTTAAGCAAGCTCATTTTGGGTGACGTTTTCTAACAACAAACTTTGCAAATCGTTGCTTAGCAACGACGGTTGTTATTAACATGGCGGAATAAGTTTCATGTCAAATTAATAAGTATTTTAATATGGTATATATCGAAAATATTGCAAATATCAGAAAAAAAAGTATCCTATGTTCATCCCGAGACCCTCAAGTATCTCCATATGAGTATTTTATCACAATTAAATTAGCGGTTTGGCCCTGATTGCGTAAAAGACAGACAGACAGACAGAGTTACTTTCGAATTTATAATATAAGTATGGATACATACATGATTAGCGACACGCTCCGGTCAGTTAATTAAATGACTGTTCGAGATTGCCATCAGACAGGCCGGTTAACAATGCCGTAACATCGAAATGAGATTCGCGGTGGCGCCATGAAAATTGGTTCTTGTAGTAGTATTAATAACAACTTCGGACAATATTTAAAGTAATAAAAATTATTCTAGGTTCCCTCTGCGTACCCTGCTGTATTCCACATACAGGGTACGCAGAGGGAACCTAGTGTTAAAAACTCCGCTCTCATTTAGAAAATTTCGTTTTTCACTTTGTATATTAATTATAGGAGAAGGTACTAAATTTACTAAAATTAAAATTAACAAATTGCACATTACGAAAACATATTTTTAACATTTTAAAGTGTTATTCGACACTGTTATAGTTAAGACAGTGTTAAAACAGTGTTATAAAAAAAATATTTGTTAGGATAGGACTTATAATAATTTTAAGTCATTTTTGAAATACTGCGATTCTTATGAAAACTGAAAATCTAAAAAAAAAACTCATAAAACACCCCTGTAAGAAAAAAAAGTCTTTATATTCCTAATGACAACAACCTCTACTCGATATAGGCCCTCTCAAAGATTTTCAAGACGAAACTCGGTCTTGCTTTTTAGCATCACGTTATACCCCGCACAGAGCAGGTCAGACCGACGGAACCTGGGAACCTAATATGAAGGCACTTCGTTCTCATTAAAACACTTTCGTTCCCCACTTTCCGACGAAAGTCCCGTCCGTGTTTTGCGAAATCGTTCTGGCAAAGTGCGAAGTTGAACTCCGCCACTCAACACGCATGTCTCAATAATACTACGTACCTACTATAAAAAAGGTTAGGTTTTGATCGGTCACCTTTACGATTCATATACTCTATTAATCAATCACAAAATGACAGTGTTTACAGTTATTTATACGTAAATTATTTACGGTTAAATGATCTCATGTAAATATTGAACGACAGGTACGAGTATGTGTGTTTGTCTGTTACGCGTTTTTTGTAGAGTATGTGCCTCCGTACTTGGTCAGCCGATGTTTAAATAGTAGTTTTGTTTGATTTGTATCGACAGGTTTGGCGTTGGTGTTGACAAAATTTAACGGTGTTTCTTTTTTGTTTTATTGTATAAATAGCTAATATTAAATAACGTTTAGGATTTCTTTCAGTTTATGCATTTATTTTTAGTTTTTGTTATCTTTGAATATTTCCAATATGAACATTTCTCGATTTCGAGTTGGAATCGAATCCCTACACCATCGAAATAACAGTCAGATGCCAGTCTTAGAGGATTCTTAAACTGAGATCTATTATCATATCTTGTTGGTAAACTTATAAGTCCGTTTATAAGTTAACCAACAAGAAATATCTAAATTCACATAAACCCCCAGAGCTTTCTAATCGTGTTTCTATAAACAAAACAATACCACAGCTCCACGCGACCTGACCTCCAGGTCGTTGGTAATCACCAAATGTTTAACACATCTGACTTGCATTTCCTTTACATACAATACATGGTATTATTTGTACTGTTATTTATTTATCATTTTCCATTTAAAGGTACATGGAGTCCTGTTAACGCGACTGTCATGGGTTCGATTGGGCACGGTCACTCATGATTGTTTTTATTTCTTCACTGTGGTAACAAGACAAAGTGCGGTGCGGCGTTAAGTTCCGCTACTCAAACTATAATATCTTTCCAACCAGATCGACGGCCGCAAGCCTAGGTTCGTGTTCCCCAGAGGATCAGGGGATGTTCTTGCTGCTGACGGTACTCCGACGATCTTACGATACTTACTCCTTGCACTTAATGGCAGATTCCCCTTCTCTGCGCAATCGGCGTGGCTATAAAGACCAGAAGGACTAACAGCATTAATCTCAAGTTCAAAAGAAAACATATTGATTCGAAAATCAGCCGGATATGGGAAAACGATGTGTCTTAAGACTCGGTTCTCTGGCTCTGCTATAAAAACACTACACTCTGATAGTAGGTCCTATTCTAAAACCCAGTGCAGTTCCAAGAGACGATAAACAAAATCCCACGATCAATGTTTCAATTTTAATAAATATAAATGGATGTATAAAAAATATCCGAATGCAAGGCGGTGGCGGTGTGTAGTAGGCGTAAGGCGATGAATGGATCATCAATATTTGCGTTAATCATCTCGGTCGTTGGCCTTAGACACAGATTTTGTTACACACTCAGTGCAAAGAAAAAGGTAATTTCATTAAATGAGAGTAGGTTTAAGGCGGTCTAAGCCGTTTGAATATTAAGCATATTTTGTGAAATTATTTTTAAGTTCTTTGGAGAGCTTTATTTTTGCAATTTTCCGTAGTGATCCTGTGGCACAGCGCCTCACTGTTAACGAGAGAACGGTTATGGGTTCTATACTTAGAGTCCTACTCGGGGGAATTCTTTTTACGTCTTACCAAATAAGTTATTTCTGCTCGAAGCTGCTATTTATTTTTTTCAATAAATAAAACATTCTTTTGGATTTCATGTACAAATGGAATAAAATTGCGACTATTAAATACCTACCATTACCTCGAGATGGTAATCGAACCCACGACCAGTATCGTTTAAGGTCGCACGCTCATGTCTCTGGGCCGTGAATGGCCTCGAATCCTCTTAGGAGTTGAAATTCATAAAACTTTTTTTTACGGATGACTGCAGATCTAGTTATAGCTTAATTAAGAACTCTCGCTTATTTACACTATTATAATATTCATATAATGGACATATTAAAATCAATCTTTTTCTTGAATCGCTGTCTATTAATGAATGACTGCTCGAAAGGATTTTTAAGATTTTCGGATTTTCCAAACAAAGTTTCGGCGGACAACTAGTTACTATTTACTTATTTAATTAAGTAAAGTAAATAAATAGTAAATGTCCCAAATGGGCTTTATTGAAACGAACATAGCTAAAGTTTTCATGTTGTTGACTCATAGTTTTTATTTTGAATAGCGCCACACTGAATGAGCTCTTATGTAAACCGACAACACTATATTTATACATTAGTAATGGGCGAGTATCGATAGTTTTAAGCATTTACAAATAAATAGCTATTTTCTTATTAATATACTAGTGGTCGCACGAATCTTTTTCGTGGACTATAAAAAGTAAAACTTAATTTTATCTCGATCCCCTTAGAATTTCTAGAAATGTTCCCCTCTCTAACCATCTGTACTTACCAAATTTCAACATTCTAAGTTAGTTCGGCTATGCGTTATCTGGTAGTAACCGAAGAAATTTATATAAATATATATAATCCATACCTATATTATAAATTCGAAAGTAACTCTGTCTGTCTGTCCGTGTTTTACGCAATCAGGGCCAAACCGCTAATTTAATTGTGATAAAATACTCATATAAAGATACATAAGGGTCTCGGGATGAACATAGGATAGTTTTTTAATCATGTTTGTAATATAATCGGTATATACCAATATATTAAAATACTTATTAATTTTACACGCAATTTATTCCGCCATGTTAATAACAACCGTCGCTATGCGACCGTTGCTAAGCAACAATATGCAAAGTTTGTTGTTAGAAAATGTCACCCAAAATGAGCTTGCTTAACGCATCTCTCTATTGAAAACTGAAAATATTTTCATAAATATATTTAATAAATAATCGTATAGTTCAAGCGGGCGTAGTCGCGTTCGGGTCCACTAGTTATAAATAAATATATATAAATAAATTTATATAAATATAAATAAATATAGACTATGAATTACATGTTCATTTTGTAATCTCTCTTTTATAATAAACATAAATCAAATCCCTAAACACCAATTACGTTGTAACCGTTTTAAAAAGCAATGGAAATCATTGAAATTATTGTTTTATCTAATAAAATAAATCTTTTTACGCATTTCAAAAACTCACATATACCAACCAGCTATATATAATTTTTAGGTCGTTGAATAATTAAACTTTGCTGGTTAAACATTCTATAACAATAATTACTTAGAAATTAATAGTTGTATCATGTCCATGCTTTCGAGGTGCAATGGGACAATATCTGATTGTAAATGTGTGATGGTTATGCCTTCGATTTCCAAACTGGAAAAGTGATTATATTTAAATTATTCTACTTCTTTCCTCTGGTAGACAAAGCATGGTGTTGAGTTTCGTTATTCAACACATATATATATAACATATCTGAGAAATTAGGCGGGAAGTATGAAACGTAACGTCTCAGCACTAGGTTCCCTCTGCCAACCATTCTATGCGGGAAAAAGCTTGAGACTACTTGTTTTCTATTAGCATTACCCATACATACAAATATGTAAGGGTAATTTACATGACGATACACAGCGACAGATAACGCGGTGATCGAATGCAAAAACTACGAGGAAACGTGCACGATTAGAATCTTAATGTGCGTTTCAATGTCAAATGTACCATTTACGTAATATTGTGTGTATTAGAATATTTATTTACTTAATGCTTGAATTAAATATACATACTATTATTGTAATGGCCAAAATATATTGTATTGTATATAATGGAGAATTTAAAGCACTAGCACAACATAAAACAAGTATATATATATTTTTCATTTTGTATTCGTATATACTACAGAAAGTGAGTAATCACTTACTGTCTAATTTTCTACCACATTTTGTCTTGTTACCAGAGCGAAAAAATAAAAATATTACATTGACCCAAGCGGAAATGAACCCACGACCGTAGCGGTTACAGTCAGACGCTGAGTGTGCCATTATATTTATTATGAAAAAATATATTTTAGAATTAAAAAGTCATAAGCTCATTAAATGACTGAGTAAAAAAAATAAAGCCGGAAGGAATATTTGCTTTCACATCAACAATCGATCGCAACAAATTGGTCGTTACGCTCATTATACATACTCGTACTACGTAAATTTAACTATAATATCCCACGGCCATTTGTTAAAAGCAAACTCACCTCGTTTAATTTATAAAAGTGAAAGTAAATATTAGAAAATTATTTGGAAAGCTCATATATGCAATGGTTGTCATTTAAAGGACCTAACAAAAAACTTAATACATATATATTTATTTTCTATATAAAAACATAAGAATACTTATAACAACTAATAAAAGTATGAAATATTACAAAATAAAACAATGAAATCGATTTATCAGTTTAGGTATATCGATTATTTATTATTATCGATTAACACGATCATCACTTAACAAAATGAATCAGCCCTACGCTACTCGAACGAATATAGACCGCGGCCTTCGACGGAGTCAACCTAACGACTCGACAGAAGGGCGGAAATGATAAATACAGACTATATTTAGAATTAAATATAATTTCACAGATAACTTAACTTTGTTAATGTATTACAATGAATGACAATATGATATCGTAATTGCATTTTGATTTAATTTTACTAATTGAAGCGGTCTCAGACGGCCGTCGCGGCGCAGTGGGCATCTGACTGTAAACGCCATAGTTGTGGGTTCAACTTCCACTCGAGGAATTGATTATGTAAGTTATTTTTATTTCCCCGCTCTGGTTGACAAAGCGTGACGTTGAGTTTAGTTCTTATTTCAAATATATCGAATTCGAAAGGAAAATGGGGAACAGAGTCTTATCGCTTGGTTTGCTCTACCTACTCAGCTATGTGGGAATAAGCGTGCAGCTGCTTTTTGTTATTAACTTTGGGTTTAAAGTCAAAAACATTACCATCTATCTAACATTTTTAACCATATCTAATCGTAACGTTCAACGATTTTTTATTATAATATGAAAAAAGCTTTATTAGCATGCAAATGAATGTATGAAAAACTAAACTAGATGCACTTTACCTTATTAAAACCACTTACGTTACTCAATAAAAAAAGCAGCCTAAATCAAAAATTAAACTAAGTATTAACAATATTTCTATGATTAAAATAAAACACAAATTACATACACACTACTATGCAAGCAAAATGGTAAACATCTGTTAATTTTAGACTAAAACATTACTATATTTTTATAGAGCTATGACAAAAACAGTGTAAAAATTCAGTGGCTCGTGCAGTCGGTTCTCTCTCTATCTATGCGAAGGACATTGACTCCTTAAGGACGTCATGTTATAAAACGACGGAGCGTGTCTTAGAATTTTTTTGATGTCTATATGAACTTTTTATGTGATTTTTACGTTGTCTTTTACATTTTTCTTTATTTTAGTAATATTTCGTGACTTAATTATTTTTTTTTATGCGATAGCCATTCGATGATTTTCATAGCAGGTTATGCAGATGTAGGGTTGAAACACTCCGTTCCCCCACTGCCTGTTTTATTTTCAAGACTTTACACGTTAAGAGCGGCAATTGAATGGTGTACATTTAAAAAAAACGAATCTAATATTAATATTTATTTATTTAAGAGGAAGAAAAAAAAACACAAGCATTATTTATAACTTACGTTTGAAGTATAAAATATTTTTGTGTTGAATTGCCCAATTATCGAAGAAGGCTATATTAATCACGTTCAGTGTTACCATTCATTCATACCCACCTATTCCTATTTAACCACAGGAGCAAAACCACAGGCAAAAGTTAGTAATATTATAAAATGAAATTTAATCTTTATTTAATGCAATTAACGGATGCCAGTATCGCGTAACGTCGATGGTGGCACCGTAAGTTTTACACTTATATCAAAACACTATAATTATGTAATACGAAGAATGTTTTACTAATTATACCAGCCAGCATTCTTCAAAGTATATAATTATAATATTTTTTTATATTTTTTACATGTTTATTTACTTGGAGAATACAATCGGTAACAAGACAAGATGCTTAATACATTCTAAAAAGAGATTTTTAAATAAAAATAACATTACCAAACAAAAAGTGTCTCTTACAAAATTAAATAAAGAGCTGGAAATGGACAGCACATTCTCAGAAACACTTAATATTTTATTAACAAAACTGTCGGTTCAGATCAATGGGTGTTCAAAAAGACATAAAACAACTGGCCCTGGACGCAGACAACAATACTTGGCATGAAGGACATCAAATCTGACGTCATATTGCAGTATTTCGGACTCGTAGTGTAAGGGAATGTCATATAAATTGAATTTAATAAATATAAAATTTAGCTAATTCAAATCTATTCTATTTGGGTAAAGCCAAAGAGTTTGATAAAACGCGCTTATCTCAGAAACTACTATTTTGAATTTAATTGAATTGAGAAAGGGTATACAGCCTTTATAACATTATGTTATTTCTGTCAATGTAACCTACTGTATAATCGTCAGCGTCATACACAACACTTATTTGTTTCCAATGGACGACGCGTACAAAGCCACGGATAACAATTAGTTTACAATAAAATAAATATAACTGTGCAGTAATACTTCTTCAGTAAAACAAACAACAATTAAAAGCTATTCAAAGCCAATTAAAACTCATCACTTCTATTCTAGAAACATTACTGTCATTGTCTGGGAACGTTATATAGTAAACAATTATATGAAGAACGTGTAATTTTATAATATTGCATGAGACCGCAATTGATTCAATACACGAACTGCATGAGAAAATGCGAAGAATTAATTTCTACCTTATTTATATAAATATAAGGTTTAAATTATCTAATCTTGACATAGTTAGGAATTAATGCCTGGATAAGCTCATCTCACGCAATTTTAGTTTTTTGCTGCATAAAAACAATCGTAGATAAGCTTGATCTTTATAATACATGGGTATAACACACAGTAATTATTTTAATTTGTTGTGTTTTTTCTTAGTATAGTGTAAAAAAATATAGTATATTAATATATATAATAATCAATGTTTTAAAGTCTTTTTACTTTTAAAAATTCCGTCGCGACGCAGTGTCTGTCTGGCGATAAACGCGGCGACGAACGAAATGATTATTTTATTTCATTTCTTTGTCCTGGTACACAAATCACGGCGTTGTGTTCCGCCAATGTTTCGTAAGATGTTTTCTCACTGGCTACTAGGCGAGAGGGTTAAGCGTAAGTCAGCTTTTTTAAAAAACCTTTTAAATATATCATAGCATAAATACAAAATACAAAAACATATAAATTACACTTATTTGTCTCCCGATTCATACAATTTTATTGCGTCATATAAAAATCCCCATAAACATTCATACATAGTCAAAAGTAATAAAAATACATTAATCAACATTATTCACAATAAAGTGAATTGAATGGTTGTTTACCTTCCCCCAGTTTCTCGCACTATATATAACTTTATTTCGCAGATTTTCCTCAATAATACCCTTTTAATGAAATTATTAACACTGATATTATTCAAAAATATTTTCTTGTATTTTTTTACATAAACATTAATTGCTTTAATATTAATTTTAAGAACATGTAAAAAAAGAGTTAATATATAAAACTTCAAAAATATAACTATAGGTAATATGTAAATATTTTAATAACGAACTCGTGACGTTTACCTTTGACTAAACTGTAAGAGTGCAAGGTAAATTCTGTTCAAGGGAACGGTTCTATTGAAAATTGAGGTGTTCTCACAATATATTACAAAATACAGTAATAATATGTAATTTTTCTGTAATGTTATTATTTACAAAAATAAAAGTTTCATCTGTATCCCGCAAATAGCAGGATAGGCAGAAGGACCCTGGGGACCTAATATTAAGACAATTCCGTTTGCCACTTCTGCCGAATTCCTGGGGTATTGCATGGCGATTGGGAGAATTCAACGCCGCGCTTTTGCTTTTGCCATTTCTCCGAGTGGAAATCGAATCCTTCGCCTTCGCGTTTATAATCGCACGTTTGTGCCACTGCACTACAACGGCCGCAAAATGTAAGATATTTTATTCTTTATATTGTTTAGTCTTACACTTAACTAAAAATAAACTAACAGACAAGTGTTTGCCATCTAAAGCTTTCGTTTTCATATTATGACAAACAGAAAGCGACATTAGGGAAAGGAGCTTTGCCCTGTTCAAAGCTTTTTGATAAATAGAAGTTGGACGACCCCCCTTTCAGGGCGGACGTGTGAATAGACAATGCCTATCTTTATTGAATGCAAACTTTCGAAACAAAATGAAAACAATCTATTCATATAGGTACCTAGGTGGTGCCTGGTGTTTTCACTCGTTGAAGACAAACGGGCTAAGTTCCGGTGCAGCCAGCCGACCGTGTGATGCTAAGCAGCGCCATAGTTTTAATGCTCGAATGAAAACAAATAGACCCAGTGATGGTATTAGTGTGCTTTTTTATAATCAAATAGCATTCATTGCGTTGAGTTCCGCCACTCAACACGCAATCTCTCGAAAATTTGTGGTCTTCTTTCTCTATTTATTCGGTACTTTGAGTCCGGTTCTTGTCAACACAATGTCTTAAAATTTTTTAATTTATAGAGCTAAAATAAACTTACCTTACCTTTACCCTTTTCTCACTTTATCGTGAGCCCGGAAAAAGCAGTCGACTGAATATATCAATCTTCAACAACATATAATTTATATCTATTTAAATCAAATGAAATGACTACAAACAAAAACAAAAGGACTAGCCTAACCACCGGAAGTGGCAGAGACATAGGGGGGTCAAGAGTTCGACGCCCGACTAGCGCCATTCGCTTTGAACCTAATGGCTTCTGATAATTTATCAGTTATCGGTACACGATACGATATGACCTTTATTGTACTGTATAAGGCTGGCTGAGATCGTTGTTTTCAGATATGCTTAATTTGACACAATGGAGTTTAATAGGTTTAACTAATATGAGTAATGCATATAGGTATAATATAAAATTAATTAATTTATAATTAAATTATATTTAATAAACTAAGCAAATTAATCAATATTTAAACATCATGTTTTTGAACGACCTAAATACACCCACAGTTTTTAAAGGAGAGCTTAATTTTGTCCCATTTTTTTAATATAAAATAAAATCTAACGATAATAGTATATTGCCATTCTACGTACTTACATAGTACTTAAATCAACACATAAACTAGCGGGGGCTACTTGTAATAAAACTACCTCCTGCACAAAATCGCATGGATCGATAAGCCACATTGAGTGGTTGACACCAATCCATAAGTTACCTGTTACAGGAACTGATAGGTTCTAAATTCTAATCCCAGTTAGTACTGCGGTTAGCGAAATGCAAGCAAAGATTTCGTTTTAAAGATAGTGCTAAGTGCTCCAGATGCATATAAACGGCTTTTCAGTCTTTTGTAAATCACTATTTTACATATCGTTAGTTTATTAATAATATGGGTCGATCGTTCACGGAAGACACTTATGGCTCAGTTGTGTCGTTTCCTTACTAAATGCAGATGGCTGTAGGTTCCATTTTCACTGTAAGTATTTTTTTAAAATTTTGCTTCATACCTAAAATGGAAGGACAGCGGAAAAGTATATGTCATTCCGGTACCCCTATCTATTTGCTATTTGCATGTGCAGTCTTCCCCCCACCCCCACCGACAAACGTAGGATTGTCCAATGTGCCATGAAGGCCCCAAAAACCAAAAATATAATCATCAAAAAACAATACTAATAATAAAAAGAAACGTTTAATAACCCATATTCACATGCTACTTTCGGTACATGTGTCACGCACGTGGGCCGCGGGTTCGATGCCCGTGTTCAACATAACATAATAGTGCGATGTCTGTCGCCGCGTTAACCGCCTACCTTTGAGTTGAGACATTAATATTTTCTAAGACTACAGTAGAAAGTGTAACGCAGCCATATTGGACTAAAACAATAACTTACATTGATTTATTTAAACATGTTGAAATTGTAAGGAAAAGCTGTGGCTTATTTCTTAAATATATTTCTTAAATCTTTTAATTAGTAAAAATGTACATAGTAACAGTTCTTTTACTATATAGATATTTAAATATAAAATGGTGATGAAAATTTTAATGTGCATCGAAATAGCACAAAAAGGAGTCTGTAATATGAGAGAGTAATCGACCTTGTTATAATAGTTTATAAAATATTTAGTTTTCGCGGTTTTTGTACAATTTGAATAAAAATTACTGAGGTCGTCGTGGCACAGCGGCACGGAGAGTGACTGCAAATACGAAGTTTGTGGGTTCGATTTTCACTTGACAAATGAATTATTCCCTCGCTTTGATAACAAGACAAAGCGCGGCGTTGAGTTCCGTCACCAATGCAATATCAAGCAAATTAATAGTGAAGCTATAATACTGTGAAGTGTACGAAATGTTGAATGTTCTTAAAAGTATAATCAAATACCAAACCAAATGTACGCAATTAATCCAATAAATTAAATAGTTTTATTTAACGTTGAGCAGCGCGCCTTTAATGGCATTACAAGGTTGTCAGTTCCAAGTGTACCTAAAGGTACATGCAATTAGTCTTAGAAGGATTTTATTTACTGAAGGCAATTAGCATTTAATTAGTATTTTCCAGTTAGGATTTGATTGATACAACGACAACGTGGCATTACATTCCGTTAATCACTGACTATCCAATTTAAGGACATTGTATGTCATACGCTCAAGTACGTAGTTTATTCCTTCAACTGCGAAAGGTGCAATAAAACAAATTAAATATTACTTAAAAAAACCTTTTGAAATCTCATAGTCCTTCTCCTCTACTTTACTTAGTTTAAATCCCTACGAACTCCCGGCTCCATTTCTACCAGTCTAGATGCTTTTTTCATGGTGTATTATATTTTACCAATCAATTCCTTTCCTTTTTATACTCATTAAGTAGATTGTGTAAAAAATTGTAATTCTTATTTTTGTTGCAATTTTGGATTGACAAAAATATTGACTAAAATATTGAAAATGTAATTTCATTCGAATCATGTAAAAATATAATCTTTCCCCTGAGTGGAGATTGAATTTATAAAAATCCCTTTTACAGAGAGTTTGGCTTTACTGGGTCGCGACTTCTGCCTGATAAATAATAAAAAAATTTACTCGCTATAGATACAAACACATTCCTCTAAAAAAAAACGAAAAATCGTGACTTATCGACCTGTAATAGAAGAGTAAACAAAAATATCTCATTACCAGGGCTCTACGTGATATATCTTTGGTTACTTATATAATAAAGTAGGTACATAAATTAAAATATTGTTCTGTTATGATTTTCCTGATGCTAATTCCAAGGCTTTCGAATGATACAATGTGGAATTAATAGAATAGAATTATTAATAAGAGTACATACATGTATAATAACTAATAATATTTTGCTAATAAACAATGTGAGATTAGAGACCGTCATGGTGCAGCGGAACAACAGGTGTCTGCAAACATAAGGCCTGGGGGCTCAATGCCCAGTTGTGGCAATGAATTCTTTTTATTTCGTAGCTCCATATATTACTTCCTCGCTAGTTCTTTTCATTAAGCATGAAAGCGAAGTCGTAGGTATAAGCTAGTGAATAATATAAGTAGGTATATCAAAGACAGACGAGCAAGGGTTTTGAAGTAGTATTGTTAAGTAGGTCTCTCATCCTCATGCTTCAGAGCTAAAGCGTGTTAGTTTGATACTCTCATTAGGATGCCTTTGTCCTGTTGAGACATCAAAAGGATACACTACTTAAATTTCAGAGACATGATGAACATATTCTTGGCTTTTGAAATAGTTTTCATTTGAAACTAGGATTTCTGCTTAAAATTATGCAAGCCTTAAAAACGTCTTACAGTTTGATATTTAAAAGAATAAAGAAAGAATTTTCTTTCAAATTTTTGAAGTTGTTTGGTCGGTGGCCGGTGGTCGGATTAAGAATAAAATAAACTAGACTAAAAGACTGGCTTGGCTTTAACCTCCGTTCAAATCTCGTTACATTCAAATTTATACACGTTTCTATATATTTTACTCGAAGGTCTTTAAAAATAAAAAAAATGAAGAATAGCTAAATAAATCTAACAAAAAAAAACAGAAATGAAATACTAAAACGCGACGGCTGCATTACGTGTTCCTTGACAGCTTTTTTGACGTCTACGTTTCTCTTGCCTACAAATACGAATAGGGAGTTAAAAACTAAATATATATTGGTAAAAGTTTAGTTAGTAAATTTTGTAATAGAGAACTTGTAGCCATGGGCGTAGGAATAGGGGGAGCGAGGTGGACCGTGCCCACTCCAAAATAATCTTGTGCCCACCCTAGAAATTTAAGTAACAAAAAGTTGGCCTTAACAATAAAAAAGAAAACCTTTACATGGACATATCTGTACAAAGCGCGAACGTATTATTAAAGTAAAGCGATACCTCCACTCATATTTTTCAAGATTAACAAGAAGGCTGAAGTTAAAAGTCCTTCCAGTTATGTCATGATATGGCCTATTCGAGCCCAAGAATAAAGGCTTTTGTTGTGTTTTTTTACATAGCTAAGCATTTAGTAAGTTTTATAAACATTATATAATATTCTTTATAAAAAAAAATATTATTTTTTGTAAGCAAAGAAAAATCTCATTTTAGACGTGAAAAACATATGAGGGCATATGTATATCTAGAAAGTCCTTTTACAAACATAAGGAATTCATGACGACGATATGATACGTTCCCCACGTCCAAGGTAGCTCTGAACACAGTTTCTTCTTTGATAAATAGACTATAACAAAAATATTTTTTTAATTCGCACTAGTTGTTCCCGAGAATAGGTCGAAAATAAGATATATATTCATATATATATATATATATATATGCAATACATTGCTTGATAAAGAAGACAAAAAAGTCGTTTGATATATGGTATTAAATTAAACGCCACTTTCTCAGCTTATAACTTAAAAGCTAAAAAGCGAACCCCCTCGGGGTCGACGTCCGGTGTAGTGGGCGGACTGAACACCGAGCTTTCAGCGCGACACCACTTCGTTGCCGTACCTACGGAGTACGGAGAACGGGGCGACTTAGCTAATATACATCATAAGATTATATTTAAAGCATGTTTGAATCATTGAAAGGAATTAGAAATTAAAAAAATATTTATTTTATACTTTTATTCTAATTATTCAAAATGAAAATGGCAGAAGGTATTCTAGGTAATCTAGTAGGCACTAAAACTATAATAAATTCAGAACCATTTACAACGTTGCTAGACATATGCACGAACTACACATGAGGTATAGAGGCTATGCTCTGTAGAGCACAAATGCAAAGTTCGCTTTCACCAATCAATGCTGCTGAATACATACCTATTTGAAAAAGTAAATAGGGAAGTGACATAACAATTTCCTTTGTTTGTCCTACGTAAAACTCGGGTATAAGGGTGGGCAAACAGAGAGAAATTGAGATAGCTAGTATCCCACATATAGCAGAGTAGTCAGAGGGAACTTGGGATTCCAATGTTAAGATACTCCGTATCCCCTTAAGACTCTTTCGTTCTACATTTTCCGTCCAATTCATTAGGCATTGGGTGTTGAGTGGTGGAACACAACTATAAACACCATGATTATAGGTCTGATTCACACACGGGGGTGTTTTGTATTTAATTTATTTGCATGTCCTCGCGCAACTCAACTCAAGAAATAGTAATGTCTCGAAACTGACGTGACAAGAAAGGAACGGAGTGTCTTAACATAAGGTTCCCTCCGCCTCTCCTTCAAAATGCAATCAATATATTAAAAAAAACCACATCAAATATACATACACAAATCTCTACCGAAGCAAGGCTTACAAACGGATGTGACAAACCGATTCAGGATATAAATAACACACAGACGGTGGCACAGACAGTGCATGAAAAAGCGAGGGTGAGGGAAGCCCTGAAACTAATACAATACATTATCTTGTTTCCACTTAGAGCACGCCACCCCTACCCCTGGAGCACCTGGAGTGGGGGACGTCTCAGTCAACATTAATTAAAATTACTCTTGTTGAAAACGTGCAAGTGATAAGGACACTGAAAATTTAACTAGCCTTCGTATTTTATATTGTAGGATTGAAAATACGATATTTCGTCTATTTATGAAGTATTTTCTCTAATAAGCGCGATGATTTCTGGTTCAAATTTTATAAGAAAAGATTTACATCAATTCATTCGAAGATTTAGGCCAAAAATATTAAATGAAGTAACTACTATTTACTGTAGATAAGTCAAAAAAATGTTATATTTTAACATAGTTAATTTGTCCTTGCAACAATGAAAAAAAAAATCAATCGTATTTCATATTACACATGCACTAAAAGAACAAAAAGAAAAATGGACGGACCGCCGAAGTGGAGACGACGAATGATTGAGAGACCCTACGTCTTTCGAAGTGGTAAAAAAATCATTAATACTAATTAGTGTCAACTTAAGCCATTGTTAATGTAATACATCACTGGCATTGCTTATTGAACTGTCACTGTTCGTAATTTTATATGGAAAAAACTAAATTTTATATACGTAAAAGAATATTATTTGCTGAAAGCAGAAATCTTTTTCTTACATTCACGCCCGTAAGTATATACCAGGGTAGACAAAAAAGACATTAGTGTTAGGACATTCCGTTCTCTACTTTCCGTCCAATTTTTGAGACATTGTATGTTGGAGAGCGTAACTAAACTCACTGCTTATAAGTTGAAACTTGAAAGAGCTCAAGTTCTATAAGAACAAGCAGTCTTATAAAAAAAATATCAAAGTTATGGAGTAAAGTTGTAGTTGACTTTACCACAGTGTTTGTTCGCTATTATAAAAAAAACACTATCTATTCTAATGTCTACAAAAATGCACGCACATATTATATTTGTTTAATATAAATATATCAACATGTTATATTTCAATATACAATCATCGTAGACAATAGGTATTGTTAGTCACGCTTACCCTACCTAGACTAGGACGGCACGCTGAAGTATTCTCTCTAGTATTTTTTCTTTTCGGGACTTGTTACCTTTACTTTGTACACACGAACTAGATAAATATTAACACGTTTACTTTTTTCAGCTTTAACAATGCTTGCTGTAAGTGGCTCAAAATGATAAAATAATTAATACCCTACCAAAATGGAAGCCTGAAACGTTGCGTTTACAGTTTAACGCTGTCTACGTCGGCTCATTTTATGCGTATACGTAAAAATTGCCATGAGCGGGCACCAAATTTACAACCATAGCGTCAAAAATGTGTAAGTCAACGGTGCCAGAATTGCGACATAAATTACAGATAATGTAACGAGACATATAAAGTAAGATATTTATATGTTATAAACATCACTACTTAACCTTAACTCACTTAGCCAATTTTAGTTGAATTAAATACGAATTGACCTTTACTTCGGTAATGTTTTGTTTACCAGAATAAGACTACAGGCAAGGTTATAAGAGGAATGTGAAATTTAAAAAAAAATGTGTTATTATAAAATTACTTAAAAGTTATATAAATAATTTAAAGGCAGATTCAATTTTCAATTAACAGGTTTTCATGTATTTTTAGTATAGCTTTGCTTCAAATTTTCCCGCTTGACAGTAATATAACTTATTTATTTATGAACCGATTGAAATGAAACAAGTAAGTGCTTGTTAAACAAATTTCACCAAAATAAACAGTAAAAATTGCATTGAATTCAGTTTAGCCGTTTCTACAAAATCATTGTTTAGAATTCTACTACATTGATACATTGGCATGTAGAGTAAAAATAAATAAAAATATTAATTACGTACATATAATACGTTTATCAGATAGAGAATATAACATTCAGTCCAATTTTTAATAAATCCATGTTATTTCTTATATACTCTTATAACCTACCTTACAAAATCTATTTCAATACATACTGCAGCACGACCAAAATAAAGTTTTTCGTGGTGTGCCTGTCAAGGAGTGCCCTTTTAGAGGGCTCGTTACAACGATCGTGTAACCTTTGCACTCGCTTGAAGAGTCAGCTCCGTCGAGTGGAGCTATTCATAGTAACGTATAAGGTGTAGTGTCATTGATATTTTTCAGAGGCGAATGGTGAAAATATAATGATTTTAAAAAGGAATTTTTAATTTTTTTCTGAATTTATAGAAAAAAGAAGTTAAAATAATATAACGTATGTGGTAATATCTATACGAATAAATAGTTATATAACAACATCATGTTTCATTCATGAAATAAAAAAAAATCTGGTTTGTAAGATTTTTAAAATATCCTCTCATATATTGATAACATTTTTTTTATTCCTGCTTTTTTCTGTGCTTTGGAGTACCACTTTCCAAAAGGATACGAAACGAAACTACATTATACAAAGTACCGTAACTTAAATAACCTTCAAGAATTTTTATTTAAAAAGCCTAACCACTATTAAATCTCATTACCCAGTATATACTCTTATATCTCTTAATGGGTAGAAACAGTGGAGAACAGAGTGAATTTTCACTGTTTTAAAATAAATCGTTGAAAAAAAAATGAAAACACTAAATATTTTATGAATATGTATTTAAATCAATTCATATAATTAATAACATAATTAACAAAAGGTCACACAAAACGTGTACAAAAAGCGAGGCTGAACGCTATCAAAACTGCAAATAACACTAATTAGTTGCAATAACGGAAACAAATATATAACATCGTGCTATTATAATTAGACGTGGTGTGAATACGGGTTACGCAATTACTATAGGCATTGAAATACCGAGGAATAAGGATGTATCTAGTTTTTATTAATATCATTACATTTTAATTATTTTATAAGAAAGCGAAATAAAACAAATTTCCCGTAGTCTTAAGACACTCCGTCTTCCAGTTGCCATTCGAAATTGTTGAGTAGCATAATGTAAACGAGAAACGGGCGGATCTGTCTTGCCAAAACGACAATAATGAAATAATGATAATTCTCCATAGTGGGGAGGAAACCCAAAACTATCAGGAAAAAATATAAACAAAACTTCACCTAAAACACTTCACTCTCGCCTTGCAACCACTCTCAGGGTGGCAAAAAGCCCCTGTTTCCGATAATTCAGCATTTATTAATAGTCCGGAACAAAGATAGAGGCAAGACAAACATCCGCTTGTAGTCGTTCGTGGCTGTGCGTAAGTACGTACTTAAAATAACATCATTTGGCGCCGACGCACTACTGTGCTTATTGATAACGAAACGCTTAGTGTTAAATATTTTTATATAAAACACTTTTGTATTTTTTTTAAATAAAAAAAATACTATTATACGTAATTGCATTGTAATCTTATGATATCATCGAGCTGGTCTGATGATAGAGTGCTAAGATAGAAGAGGAAGTCTTGAGATGGTTAAAAAAATGCTGCATTATAATAGCCCTAGAATTTGGGCCCAAATTCTTTTTGAATTGAATTGAATTTTGAATTGGGTCAAATTCGTCTTCATCTTCTGTCGATGTTAACTTTCCCAGAAAATGTTGATTTTCTTTAAATAAATGTTACCGTCAAGGCACAGAAAAATAATTATAATTATGAGTACCTATATAAATTTAACAGAATAAAAATATCTAAGCTTAGTTTAAAAACTTACAAAACACTTACTAACAAACAAAATTAAATCGAAATTATACACCAAGTAAAACGAAACGTGCAGTTGCATTATTTTACAATCACGTCACGGACGCAACTTCCTTCCCGTCGGGGGCGAATCGTATCGAACCTGTTTACTCCGAGGACTTGTGGCTTGAATGCGTGATAACTATAACATAATATACAATGGAAACTACTTACCGTTAAAGGGTGATCTAGATTATTTAACTAGATCATTTAATATAATAACCTACTGTTAAAACTAACTGTAATTGTAATTTATATGATCCACAGGTCAAAAGAAGAGGTTAAGTCCTTGGGGAGCGTAAGCGATGGTGGAATTAAATAAATAAATCACGATAATATTATACTGAGGCTATACGGTGATTTACTTTAAATAACGTTCGTATCTATCATAGTTTGCAGGAAAAGTATAAAAATATTTCAGACCCAATTTTCTCCGTTTACTAATATTCATGAGCGTTATCTTGTAGCTATGAAACTTTTCACATGTAATTTCGCTTATAGTTCACCTATTATAGGTGCCTTTTTATTCAGCTGGAGCTGGACATGTAGATTTGTTCTATCTGACAAAGTTAACTCTGAAGAAATGTAGTTTCCTTACTTTCCATTGTCGAGTGGCGACTCGGCTTTAAGAGGAATAACTCAACGCTTTGCCCACAAGGGCGGGGAGTAAACATAATATAACCACAAATATCTATTCCCCTGCATCAAATCGTACTGACAACCGCTCCACCAACAGACGCTGTCTCATCGACCCACCCCGTAGCCCTAGAAGTTGCCTTATAATCATAACATAAATAAACTAGTCAATAATACTGACATTGTATTATTTATACACTATGATACTACTAAAGCGAGAGAAACAATAAAACGTGATCAATATATCACAGGCTGCGATGTAAACAAAACGTTAGACAGTATCGCAATTCGCAGTCGACAGACGGGGATAGGTAGTAGGATAGTTTGGTCGGGCTTTGCGCAAGAATTGACTCATTCATGCTAATAATGGGACGAAAGAGGCTGTAGAACTACGAAAACCATTTAAATGTCAGGAAAAAATATTCGTATACCTATTTATATAAATATAATATACATTTTTGTTAAGTTTTTTATTACCATAATTGAGTGGAAAGAGGGAAACGGAATTTCTTAACACTACCTACGCTTAGCCTTTGCTTTGGAGAATCAAGCGTGAAGTTCTTATTTATTTTATTGAACAACTATAATCTATACTAATATAATAAAGCGGAAGAGTTTGTTTGTTTTTTTGTTTGAACGCTAAGATCTCTGGATCTACTGGTCCGATTTACTTTGTTTTTAGGCTATATAACATTACATTACACATATATACTAATAAATTTAAATTACTTTCTAATTTGACATGCAATTTATTCTGCCATGCTAATAACAATTATCGTTGCTAAGGAACGGTTTGCAAAGTTTGTTTGTTGTTATAAGAAAACGTTACCTAAAATGAACTTATATTTTTTATATCCTTATAAAAATAAATAAAAAAGTCACTTTTAGCATTTAATCTAGATTGAAATTATAGTTTACTGTATAACATTCTAATAAATAATTAAGGAGATGTCACTGATTCAAAATGACCTAGCCGTCGGGCGGCACAGTATGAGTATGATCGACGCGAACGGACTGATGACGTTGACAGTTTTATAAATTTTCATACATTTTCGAACTATTGTTAATTTTTATGTAATTATTTGCTGTTTATAAATTATTCTAACTACACTTTGGTTCTCTTCTTATTTTATTTGATATTGTTCGCAAAAATTAACCTATTTAATATAGAAAAATGTTTAGTTATTTTATAGAGTCGATATCTACGAATATGTACGCACGCACGGAAAACTTTAGGTACTTTTTGAAATATTAAGAATATCCTTTCGTTACTTTTACTTCTTTTGTTGATTCATTTCAATATCTCAGACATTTTTTCTAATAATATGTATCTACTTATTATTCTTTTTTATTATTTAGGCTTATATTTTCTTACTAATTCTATTGAAAACTGAAAATAAATTCATAAATATATTTAATAAATATTCGTATAGTTCAAGCAGGCGTAGCCGCGTGAGGGTCCACTAGTTTATTTAATATATTTAAAACCATTAAAAACCTGCAACTTCTTGCATTATATAATTAGACAAGTAAATAATAAAAAAATATAGTAACTATATAACACAAAAAAAACAATTTTATTTTTTCCCTGGTATTGGCGCACTGACAGATGATAGATTACCTGTAATCTATAGCGACTATCGAGTGATGCGGTTTGATGACACTGTTAACAGTGACAGCGGTTACGAGATCATCCCCGCTCTGATATCAGACATGAATTGGTTAAATCAAGCTAATTTAAGTAAATAATAGCAAATTATGTAGATTTATAATATACAGAAAATCGGGATATTTTTTAAGTTTATATTTGCATTCTTAAGATACCTATTTAATACCTATTAAGTTTTTACATATTGTCTCAAAAAAACTGTGGTTGGAATTTTAACCCGCAAAAATCACGTTCTCTGAGACGCTTTCCCACCAAGTCACGAGGGGAATAAAGTCTCTTTATTATGCAAATTTCGTTTCAGCGACAAAATTGATTAATGGGGTTTATGCAAATGCTCTTCTAGACAGACGTTTTAATAATTAGATAACGTTAAATATATGCGGGTGGATACAATGGTAATAGACAGCAGAGCCATTATAGTATGCTTATACTATAGCAGTAACATAATTAGATTTTTTTTTCAGCTTCCGGCCTCTACCCACCCACACTGCTGAGTTCGGGATCCTGGAATCCTAGTGTGAAGATACTCCGCTTCCATTAAGATATTTCCGTTCCTTACTTTCCGCCGAAGTTGGTTCTTGTTATGAGAAGACAAGCGTTAAGCCGCCTTATGATGGTAAGGTATAATAATAAGTACTGTAAAAAAATATGTCTGTAAGTATATTTATAACCATTTCATATTATGTGATTCCACGCGTGTCGAACGTCACCTATTGTACCTACATACGTTTGCAGCGTAACAATTCATAAAATTAAAACCGATGAATCAATGAACATTCGACTGTCACTAGGTACTTCTATACTACTTGGAACAAAGCATTTCGCCAATATTGAGTTACTATTGACTCACGTGTTTACGTCATACGTCACCTGTCAAATATAAATGGGAATTCTGGTTTATAATATGTATTAAAGGAAAGAACAGAACAGAACAGAAGGTATGAGCGAGTAATGGTACGAGAGTAAAGGGAACCTAGTGTTAAGACAGTCCGTTTCTCACTTTCCGTAGAATTTTGGAAGTATTGTAATAGGATAAAATATTAGTTTATTTTCCGTCACCTACATTATGACTCTTCGTATATAACTGTCTTTAATACGGGCGGGTTGGAGAAATTGAGATTTTATTTGTTTAGGTGATCCGTCTCTAATCTGGATCTTGTATTATCTTTGACCAATTATAAAAAAGTAAGTTTTGCATTATTTTATTTATTTTGCACCCAACTAATAAATTCAACACCAGGATCGAACCTGCAACCACTACGATGCTGTCAAATACATGGACGTCTATACACTAACCATTGCGGTTAATTCTGTAGCGCTATGAAGTTAATACTTATGAATGTATACAGTTCAGACTATATCGATCGAATTGCAGGCAATGGTTTACCATTTACGCACTACTGAAACAACTATGGCACTTCAGATTCTACGTACAGGGCCGTTTGGAGTTGGACTATAGGACTCATAATTAAGCCCTAATTTCGATGATGTGCGATCACACAACATTTTTTAACTTTACCTCTATACATACGTAGCTTATGGCCGATCTTACTTTACGCTTTACCCCGCCTATCAAGACAGGCAGGAGGAAATGTAGTGTGAAAACACTCTGTTCCGCCATTTCTGAAATTGCGAATTGGGAAAAGGAACAGAACGCATCCTCTACCAGATCAGCGGAATAGAAAAATATTTTGTATAATAATTCTCAAGAGTATGAATGCCATAAATACAATACAAAACAATAAAATCACACACTCCTTGTTCTATTTAAGCCAACTACTTTGACACAGTTCTATAATTCAATGTGCCCTATAACAAGTAACATCATATTACAGTAAACCACATTTGGCCTAACGTGACCACATCCTACTTAGTACTGAACGGTGAGGTTATCTAATAAAAATAAAGTTTAAAAATCGAATAAAAGTAAAGTATATTTTTAGTTTTATTAATTATATTTCTAATGACTCTACAAAAAATACCATTTTTTAATAAAAACAAATAAATAGAAATAACAGTGCTTGAAGAAATAAAAATTGTCAAAATTGGCTTTGATCTTTATTGATCTCAATTGTTAATAATCTTTTATTACTAGGTAATCTACATGACATTCGACTATTTCACGGGAACATATAATAAACTAAAAATGAAATGTTTTATAAAAAGTTTCGATATGAATACATCTATCTCGTTATTCATCTCACCATAGCTCAAAATTCAAGCATCAATCTCAAGCATATTTTAAAAAACAAAATTTGAACAAAAAAATAAAAATATATATATTTTTTTAAATATTTCCCCCTGCCATATAATTTACCTATAGTTTTCAATTTAAATGGGTGCTCCAAATTAAGCATTTCCACAGAGTGATTACCAGAGTGAGCCAGCGTGACGATACATCACCGATGACAGTCATTGAGGTAGTATGGCGGATATTTCGCAAGTAAAGCCTTTGTTTTGAACAGTGCTATTTTGTCACGGCATTATTTAGATTGGGCAACACTTATTATAGCTGGCATAAGGTACTAAAGTATCTAAGACTAGAAGAAAGACTATGCTAATATTATAAGGCTCGAGATACAAAAAAAATAAAAATATATTTTAGAGGCTATTTTCGTGGCGCGGATGCACAAGCAGGCAACTGTAAAAACGACTGGTTCTGGTTTCGGTTACCGCTACAGGAAATGCAATATTTAATATCTTCATTTCCTCTCTCTGGTAACGAAGCAAATCGCGGCGTGCAATTCTGACCCTCAACAAGCAATGATTCCAGGATTTGGCGGAAAGGGGGGATTGGGAGAGACTGTAGTGTCTTAAAATTAACACTAGGTTACAAGGTTCCCTCTGCTTACCCACGTGTCGACAGTCCATTCATCGAGTTCATCGTTCCAATGTAACCCACTGTACTTGCGGTCAGAGTTGCCTTTCGCACTAAGAATGTCTAAAAGACATTACTACACAACTTTGATTTGATCGCGCCGACGAAGCCGCCAGAAAAAGCTAGTCATAAACGAAAAAAATATATGAATATATCTTTTATTATCAACGGACACGCGATTGAGTAATTAATATAAAAATTTCGGGTCACATTAGTGAAAACTTTACATAGGCATGTTATTGTAATAATTTTAATTATCTTCACGTTAATAGCCTACTTTAGGGGTAGGCTCTGCCCTTACTTTTTCATTACGTAATGAAAAATGGGAGATTTGGGGGAAATTATTTATTCATGCAAAACCTTATTTAGGCTCTACAAAATATTTTTTACATTACCGCGAGAAACTGTAACATTCTTAGTTTTGGTTCAAAATGTATATACGTTTGTTTTTATTATTAAAGATCTGTATGGTTAATAAAAAAAAGTAATAAAAGTACGTAAAGAGAAGAAAGATTCGCACTTGTTTTTAATTGAATACATTTTATGTCAAGATTTAAGGGGCTTTTGCGGAGCAGCGGCACAGCTTCTGACTGTAACCGATTCTTGGAAGAATGTATTATTTTCATTTCTACGCTCTGATAAAGAAACATGGTGCGGCGTTAAGTTCCGCCATTCGATACCCAAAAATGACACACAATCTCAAAAATTGGTGTGAAAGGGGTAAACAGAGTGTATAATGTGTGAAACCTTTGCCTAGCCTGTTATATGTGGGACACAGCTTGAATTAAAAAAAAATAAGATTTGTTCTAACGTCTAAGATGCAAAAGAAAAAGTCTTTAAAATATACTTGTAACCCTTTATCCGAAAATCAACAAGCCGCAAGTACCAACCAATCTCTAATAGCAGCGTCTGGGACAAGCGGACGGATTGCTTTCAATTTAATTGAGTGGATTCTCAAGTACGCTATAGTCTACTAAGGAGCTGTTACTATGTGTGTTCTTAATTGTTTACTATGGATTTATTTACGTTATTATTTGTACACAATGGGTAAAATATCAGCCTTGGCGCAGGAGCACAGCCGTGCGACTGCAAACGCTATAGGCAGTGGGTTCGATTTTTAATATTCTCATTTCCTCACTCAGTTAACGAGAGGTACAGCGCGGCGTTAGGCCACTCAATACGCAATTTGTCCAGATTTAGGCGGAGAATGTAGTTTAGTCTTAACTCTAGATTAGTTTCTCTCAGCCCACCCAAGTATATGCGGGATATATGATAAAGTAAGACTTAACAATTACCCACTTGCTTATTATCCTCATTGCATATTATTGCTTAAGCATTTCAAAGAAGAAGTCTTAATGTGGTATATAAAATCCATTCGGTAAGTTTGTTTACGAAATACTCGAAGGTCGTGCTTTTTTCGACACTGTATAAGGTAGTGCATTCAAAGCTGGTCTTCTGGTCAGTTTAGTGTGAAGCAACGCTTGAAATGCTAAAAGAATTTTAATTTCATTTTAAGACTCACCCGATGCGATGTGTTAAATTTTACTTTTTATTTTTACACTTTGTTACGATTCGTGTTGAATGTGTAGGGAGAGACTGTTGATGATTCACCATTTCGTGTTTTTAGACCATTTTTTACATAGATATTTCCAGGAAAGGGTTTTTTACCTTAAGGTTTCTCATCTATACCGCGGCGACAACTAAAATTTTAGGAATCTAGATACATAATTATATAAGTTCAAAGGAGAATGGAGATACATTATATATGCAAGTACATTTTTGATTTCTTATACATTACGCACAGAGCTTTGGTTTATAATATACGTCCTGTAAAAAAGGAAACTATTTGTTTTTTATTCCTGAAATAAACTTATTGTTTTTTGTATTCAAACAGCTACATGTAGATGTTTAAAATGAGAAGAAAGAATGATTTGCGCCGAATTCTGTAGGCATTGCGTGTTGAGTGGCAGAAGCCATCGCCGCGCTTTGCCTCGTTACCAGAGCGAGAAAATGCAAATATCATATACTTCTTTTCCCTCAATGAGAATCGAACCTACAACCGCCGCGTTTACCGTCGCACGATGTGCCACGACAGCCTTCAGTAGTATAGGCTCCCCTCTCAGATATTGTTTAACAAGATTTAATAATGAGAATATTAAATTCTTCTTTATAATATTTCAATACGCTCAAAAACATTACAAACGCAAGTATTCCAACCAGACACGGAACATAAAACACTACAGTGGGAACCTCGACGCTCACACAGACGCACACACACGCACCAGAGTGCACTTCAAACGGACCAACAAAGGGAAGAGCTAAGAGGTCGGCTGGGAGCCACATGTGGTGATGACGTCAAACGGTCAGCTGTAGCGCCCACAGCCAGCCCATTCAACCGCTTGCTTCCTTGCGTATTTCATTAATACTTAAATTTGTTTTTATGTCAATAGATACTTGTTGTGTATAGGAATCTATACTAACTTTATAAAGATAAAGAATTTGGTTGCTTTTGAATCTCAGGAACTGCTGTTTCGAGTTTAGTTTTTTTTGTTGGTTAATCTTTCAGAATTCGGCGGAAAGTGGAAGCGGAAGTTTCTTAATCGGAATGAAGTGTCTTACCTCTAGGGTTCCAGGTTCCCTCTGCCTACCCTGCTATATGCGAGATGCAGAGTGAAGCTTAAAAAAACATCAATTCAAATGAGTAAGAGAAATCCTTTCCGACATTAATTACAACATATATAAAGAGCAAGTCACTCATCCTGCAAGTCAATTGGACAGGTGGTACATGTTTTTGCTTAATTAATCGATACCTCAACACAGGTATCTTATTATGGAATACTTGAACCAACGTCCTTGCGTATCGCTGCCTCGAAATTCTATAGAAAAACCTCTGTTCGTGTTTTTAGTGAGTAAACATTTAAAATGAAATGAGTTTATTAATATAAAATGAAAATAATTTTTAATTGGATTACCGTTTTATATAAATTATGCAAGTAAATTATATTCATCAGTAGTCGTGCAGCGGGGGCACAAGCGTGCCCGTGCGACAGGTTGTATGTTCGAGTCACACTCGAAAAACTCAATTTCTTATTTTCATTTCTTCACTCTAGTAACTCAGCGAAGACCATTCCACCACTCAACACACAATGTCTCCAGAATTGAAAATGAGAAGCGATATAAACGAAGCTGAGTAAGTATTCCTTTTATTTGTATCTAACAATTGTTTTACCAATTTAATTTTTCACAGTATAACCGCGTTAACCATACTAAATTATAGTATAAAACATTTAGGTTTGCGGCATAACAAGCGATCGCTTGACATTTAATTCGGCACAGTTGTGCAGGTGCCGGAACAAATAAAAACAAAAACCCCATTGCAAAGCGTAGGATAGCACTGGGAATATGTTTTTTTTATAAAAAAATGAAAATATATTTATTTGAAACAATTTAAAGAGATTCTGTTTTTTTTTATTATGAATAAAATATTTTGTACCAGGCAAACTACGCGGCGTTGTATTCCGCCACTCAACATGTAATGCTTCAACAATTGAAAGAAAAGTGGATAACGGAAGTACTAGAATGGGGAACGGAATGCCGTTACACTAGGGTTCCCGTTTCCCTCAGCCTATCCTGCTATGTGCGGGATAAAAAGGAGAAATATTACTTGATTAATTAGCATAATAAACCAAGGCAGACGGAGGCACAGACTCCAAGGTAGAGATCCAACTTCTGACCAAATTTGAGACTTTATGGGTTGTTCCGAGATTTAGTCGGAAGTTAAGTTAAGTTAAGTTAGTTAAGTTAAGTCGCTTTGCTTTCAGAACGCATAAATGAAAGAAAATTAAATATAATCCTTCCCATGAGTAAAATAAAAGTCACATCTGTCGCTGTCCTTTTGCGCCACTCTATGAAACATCATACATGTCATATTTCAATTGTCATCGAGAACCATGAAGATTTTTTTATTGATAACACAATAATTAAAAAGATAAGAGGAAATAAACTACTAACAACACAAAAAATATATCACAAACAGCATTCATTCTGTTAACTCTCCACTTAAAAAAAAATATAGTATTAAAAACAATGAGCAGGCACTCCGTAGCAATATGCTTTAATTGCCCCGGTAAAACTGCGCTTATTATGAAATGAAATAAAACAGTCATTTCGAAATGAGCTAAACCATTCTGAATGGGGCAGTTCCTGAAATTATTGTAAATTACGGGAGAACGCGAAATTAGGAGTGGCTAACTTCAAAATTTTAAAATTGTAGAGCTTGAATGAATTTAATTTAAATTTTAAATCTATTAACATGTATAATATAAAACTTCCGTTACTGTGTTACCTACAGACATGAGTCCAAGTCCAAGTAAAAAAGTTGCGACGACTGTTATGTATATAACAGTAAGATAGAATACAATTTAGATAGAATTAGTACGTTGAAATGGCAATGGGCTGTAGCAGTAGCGTAGGACGCCCTCCAGCTCGATGGACCGACGACCTGAAGAAGGTTGCTGGCTTCGACTGGATGCGGAAGGCGGAGGATCGGGAGCTTTGGCGCACCCTGGGAGTGGCCTGTCCAGCAGTGGACCCGAAAAGGCCGGTTTGATGATAGAATACAATTATATTGTAATTAATTATAATTAAAAAATCTTACGAACATTACCGTAGCACAGAAGCAATCGAAATCACAATGACTCTGAGTTCGATTCCCACTTTGGTCCCTCCATACATACATTAAAATAACATAATTAACCTGCATTTGAATAAATTTTCTATAGAAACCTAATTATAGTAAGTGGTTAATAACCATAAGTTATCGAGTGACGGCTCGCTGGTCCAGGCGGCTTGTAGGCCGTAACGCGATATTCTTGAATGTCACCAACAAACAGAGCGTGGGAAGGTTTATTTTTAAAGTAAAGATGGCTTCAAGCTTCTTGTTATTGAAATCCACTGTCATTGGACTCGCATTATTAACTCGTTTAATTGTAAATTGTAATTTGTTTCACTTTTAAATCATCACCTTAGTGGCGCAGCGGCGCCGCGTCTTACTCTAACTCACACTTCCAGAAAGTTGGAGTAGCTAATAAAAAAATAAAAGCCCGTCGGTCCGTCAATCCATATTCGAAGATAATTAAAGTATTAAGATTAGTTCTAATTTAACATATCCCGCTACATCTCATCTTCATTAGCATTAATTACGAATGATCGAGTAAAAAAATATAATCGATCATTCGCTCTATTAGAAATTCATATTATACAAGTTGATTAAAATGTTTAAATTACCATGTGACTCGACTTAGGCGTAGGGCACATGCGTGCGACGGGAAACGCGACGGATGTGGGGGGTTCAATTCCACTCAGGAAAATTAAATATTTTATATTTTTATTTCCTCGCTCTAGTAACGATGCAAGACGCGGCGGCGGAAAGCGGGCCACGGGAGTCTTCGAGTGTCTTAACAATAAGTTCCCAGGCTCCCTCTACCTATCTAGGTATTTGCTTGATACAGCGTGAAGATAAAAAAAATAGTAATAACAAAATCTATAACAGATAAAAGTTAGTGGCTTTCGGATCAACGACCCGTTTAAGAGTTATAATTGAAGGAGTGTGTCAAAAGGCCAACAAAAAAGTGACTGTCGTGTTAAACATTTTAAGCTGACGTGAATTAGACTTGGTTCTAATGAGAGGCAAAAAATGGCACACTGTATCTATTCATACCATTGTACACATGCCGCTCTAACGGCACCAGCCAGTTATCAATCGTTGTTTTTTTTTCAAAACCTCTAATGTCAAGACGGAGTGTCTACTTTGCTCCTAAATTTGAGTGTAGTAGTGTAGTGTGAAACGGAACTGAAAATAATTCGAATATTAATATTTCCACTAGTAGGAATAGAACCCACAACCACCGAGTTTACTGTAACATGGCCAACGTTTAACATATTAATAATTAAGCTAATTAATATAATACAAAATTCGGAACATTCGAAATGACCTCAGCGTCCTAGACCGTCACCACGTGTGAGCACGGTCAAGTTTACGACGTAATACGTAATTATAACGTATGTTACGTGAGAATTACTTTGAAATTATGTAGGTTATCTACAAAGATAGCTAATTATAATATATTTGGATGTAAATGTTAATATGCGACGTTCGTGGGTTCGTTCCTAACTTGGCGGAATGACATATTTTTCGTTCTCTCTGCTAAAGTGCCTCTGCTTAAGTGCCAGTGCTATAATTGCGACTATTTTAGATTACAATTTAATTTTTACATACATAAAAACCTAAAAGTATATAATCATGTTCTGAAAGAATTACATTCTCGGCCTAACTACACGATAACTAAGTTACAAATCTTCTATAAAAAAACATGTACAGAACACAAACCCAGCCACTGTACTTAACGGGAATATAAAGCGCAACTTATTGCAACCTTATTATACTTTTAAACGAAGAGAAAGACGCGCAATAATTGACAGCTGCAGGTGCATTTTTGTGGAAATCCTCGATGTCTTGTGGATAATTTGTAACCATTGGCTGTGTGAAACGACAAAAAATGTCTTACGTAACGAGTGTCATCGTAGCGCAGTGAGCACGATGATTGTGGGTTCAATCTTCACTTAGTCGAATGATTTTTTACATTTCCCCACTTTGGAACGACGGCACGGCTTTTTGCGAGTTGCACTACTCAACAAGAAATGTCTCGAATTAGGATACAACGCGGAGAGCGGAGTATCTTAACACTTGCCATTCTTAAAAAAAAGTTAAATATACAAAAAAAAAATAACAAAAGAGTAACTACATATTTTTAGCATTTTATGTTTTAAATAGACAGGAAAAAAAGAAGAATTAAGAGAGAATTTCATGGCTATACTATTTATCTACGGTCAAACAAGACATTATAAAAGATCTTAATCTGTATTTATTTTTTCCAGAGTTTTATTCGTATTCAAATTCATCTGTAATTAATATATTTTATACACTATTAATTGGCTTTCAACCTACTCAATAAATTTATTAATTGACTTTACAAAATCGTATACGATTTATATTAGACGATCCAAGTAATTTCCTGTAATATTCTGCCACGCGTGTGTCGTAACTTGTTCTATTAAATCCTGTAAACGAGGACCAGAGGTAACCAAGTTTACGGAGAAAAGTTTATTTTATTAAAACCTATATAAAAATATAATACCCATATATAATTATGATTAAATGTATAAAATTCATCTTTATAGAATAACTAATTTGACTTTGAATTTGAATATATTTCTTTTTAGTGAATATAAATTATTTCAAATTCTACCACCAAGTCCAAGTTCTTTTTTGTATAGCTTCACTCTGTATCCCGCGTATAACAGGTAACGCAGAGGTAACCTATTGTTAAAATACTCCGTTCCCCACTTTCCGCTTAATTTAAGGGCCATTGCGTGTTGAGTGGAACTCTTGAGTGAGAATCAAACCTACAACCGTCGCGTTTACAGTCAAACGCTTGTCGCTTCTACGACGTGACGCGACGACCTGAAAACTTCTTGTCATTTATATTAAAAAATAATAAATCAGATGCATGCTACATTACCCAGCAACGGTTATAGAATATACACTTACTTATTAATATTATAAACCAACTGTTCAGATATAGGTAGGTAGGTACTGCTATTTTATTGGCAACTTAAAAAACAAGATTGGAACATTAATACACGTCTGAGGCAGGCCTCTCTCTATGATCGATGCTGTCAAAACAAGAGCATAAAAAAAGTATAACGTTACACTGATATTTTGATAAAGTTAAGTATAATATTTTTTATAAAAGCGAATTTCGTATTAATATTACGGTTTATATTCAATGTGAAATTACTTAATGTAGAAAATATAAATTTAACAATATTTACAATAAAACAAAAAAAAATACAATAACAAAGATATTAAGCACAGCGTTAAGTTCTGAAACTTAACACACAGTCTTTCGAAAATTGTGCAAAAAGCGGAAAGTGGAGTGTCACAATCCTAGGTTCCCTTTTTCTTCCCTGTTTTACAGTGAAGAAATATATAAATTTAAATTTTATGAAAAAAAAATCAAACAGAAAGAAAAATACGCTTTTTATTCACAATTAGAAAAAAAACAGTAAATAATTTTAAAAAATTGTGTACAGGTTCAAATCCCGCTCTACACAATTTTCTGAAACGGATATCCACTTTTTTAAAACAAAAGTATGTTTACTACGTGCTCACTAGTACATTTCCTAGTAGTTTTTGTACTAAAAACGCGATTGTAGGCCACTTTTTTCGTAATGATAAAGAAACCTGGCCACCCTACATACAGAGCACTGGTCGCGCTGCATTCCTTGACACCTGGCGTGCATCTACATAACGCGTTCACTATTTTCCAGTGGGCACAGAGGAAATTTTAAGTTGGCTATATTTTAATGAATGCTAATGATATATATAAATCTTGTTTAGATAGAGATAAATCCATCCAATCCAAATCCGTTTTGCTCATAGTGTGCGGATCGGCTGAAAAAAGCCATTGCTTGGGCATAGTACCTACAACCATCACGTTTAAAGTCAGATGTTTATATCACAATTAATAATGTCTTTTTTTTCATTTTTAAGCCTCGGTATCAGAGCGAAGAAATTAAAATAATAAGATATAATAATTCATTCCCTCGAGTGGGATTGAACCCACATTTGTATTACAGTCACATCCTTGTGCCACTTGAGACGCAATAATAAAATTAATAAAAAAAATCATTAAGCTTAAGCATAAAACAACAACCTTCATTTTTATAATTACACTACCTGTTATTATTTCACAATATTGCAATAAACTTGGACTAGATATAAAGTTTTTTTTATTTAAAATGAGAAATATTGCTAAAAAAACATTATTGTAAAAAAAAGATTTAAGAAACTAAACAACCGGCTAAGTGCAAGTCTGACTCGCGCACGAAAGGCTCCGTGTGAACAAAAGTTCATGATAATATATGAAAACGGAAAAATATATATTAAATTCAAAAATCTTATCTATTTTATTTAATTATTCAGTATTTGCTGTAATAGTACCAGATGTCTAACTATCACAGTTTATGAGACACAGCGTGGTGACAGGTGGCAGTGCGAAGTCTTAGTAATAGGGTCCCGTAGCATATAGATTCCTTGGGGAGTGTAAAGTAACGTCAAAGGAGGATTTCTCAAAATTCATATGGAAAAACGGGATCTTACTTTCGCACAAGCGAAGTTACGAGCGGCCACTATATTTGTTAAAAATAATTTAAAATCCATGTATTGTAAGTAGATAATTGTAAAATAACCCCACTGCCAGTCACTACGATTAATAAAACGTTTTTCATAAGAAATTCTTACCAAGTAATAATTTTGCGGTAGGTGGGTAGCAAAGCGCCAGATCTGCGGCATTTTGATTAAAGTTGCAGTATGAAGCAATAAACGATTTTACGAGAGTTAAACGAGCGAAACGCAGATAGAATTTTTTTTAATCAACACTGTAAAGACCTTAATTTACTGTAAATTTATGGCGTATAATATTATTATGTATTTTAAAACATAATATTATAACGTACTTGTGGCTAGTCGTGGCGCAGTTCGGGCTGTGGGTTCCATTCTAACTCGAGCAGCAATTACAATATATAATATTTTTATTTCCTTGCTATGGTAACGAGGCAAGTTCCGCCATTAAACAAGCAATGTCTCCAGAATATTTCGGAGGAAAGTGGGGGACGGAAGTGCCTCAATGGGAACGAAGAGTATTGACAATAGGTTCACAGGTTCCCTCTACCTACCTTGCTATGTGTGGGATACAATTAAATAAATCATTTCCACGAATCGAACCCACAATCTGACGCGTTTACTGTCGCAGGTTTATGCTCCTACGCCAAAACCGGTGTAAACACACGTATTGGGCTGAATGAATAACAAAAACAAACAGACATAGCAAAAAGAAAATATTTTCTATATTATACCTACAATCTACATCCTGTAGGTAAATTAGTCACCAGTCTATTATTATGCGCTTATTAATTTACAACAAGTAACACAATAACAGCTATTGTCATTGTTAGCAGAACACATCCACAGACGTAAGTAAAATGGTACTTTATTCATCTAGTCTAGAAAAATAAGATATATTAGGTATTACAAAAGGAACCTATAACTATTTATACATATTGCAATAACGAGGCCGTTATGGCATAGGGACACAAGATTTTGTAAACGCAAAAGACGTGGGTTCTATTATCAGTCGGAGAAATAAAATATTTAATACTTTTTTTATTATTTTCTTCGCCCTGGTGACGAGGAAAAGCGTGGCGTCGAATTCCGGCACTCGATACGCAACGTCTCCAGAATTCGGCGAAAAGTAGGGAACGGAAGTATCTTCATGGAAACGAAGTGTCTTAATACTACTTTTCCACTAGGCAGTCGTGGTGCTGGCGCATAAGTGTGCGACTGTTAACGCGAGATTGCGAACAAAAGGATCTTAATGGCAATGAAGTGTCATAACGCCAGTTTCCCAGGTTCTCTCTGCCTACCCTGCTATGTGCGGGATAGAGCGAGACCCCCACTGAGAGCTGGCGACGACGTCCCACACACAAAATATAAATATTGCGAAGCTAGCTATATACAAAACGGAGAAAGAATAAATACGCAAAAACACTTTTTTTCAAGTCACCAAAAGCTCACCGAGTGGAACTTTTAGTGCTACATAAAAGCTAATGAAGGCATAACGCTCAAACACACAAGGTATTTACATTTACGGTTATCTGATCGCGAAGTAGCCGCCGATGCGGATAAGCTCCACCATTTATGTCTCCAGCCTCAGTGATAATAACTATAAAAAATTTAATTAAACAGTTCATAATCTGGTTTTTAGTATGGACCGTGGATTTGAATGTTATCTTTCTGTCTGTAGGTTGTTAATTATAATTATCTTTTGAGTTTAACTTTTAATGTTCTTTAAAAATGTATTCAATATCGCGAGTAATTATTTTAACTGTATGAAATGCTTGATATAAAAACCAAATGAATGTTGACAATTAACAATTATTTTCTGTATTAATTAAGATATGTCGAATTAAATACAACAATTAAAAGGGTGAGCTTAAATGCTTTATTTGTAACTTTAGCAACTTTCTCCATATATAATCTATTGAGAGATTTTCATGAGGTAACTTAAGAATATAATAATCCTTTCTTCGTGGCGCAACAGCACAGCGTCTGACTCTAAAGGCAAAAGTTGTGGATTCGATTACCTTCGAAGACATAATAACCGGAATGTCCTAACACTAAGTTCTCTCTGCCTTCCTGCAATATGCGGGATACAGCGTGAAGTTAATAAATAAATAAAAACTACTTAATGATTGTCACGCGTGTCACATTTACGAGTCACGTATCTATATATAAAGCATCGTATATTCTTGATTGACCTAATGGTTTTCAGCGACGACAGCGAATTTCAAATTCGAGACGCTTCGTATCCAACCACTGTATAAGAACATGTTTTAAATAATAGCTTTTGGAGGTAGAAGGTTTTAATTCTATACTTAGAATGCGTATAGGTTCAAGTTTTATCCCGTACAGAAAAGAGGCAGAGGGATCCTACACTAGCTTCCTACCTACAAGACACACCGCCTTCTACTTCCCGCCCGTATTTGAGACATTGCGAGTAGAAAACTTTAAGAAATAAAAAATGCTAACTAATTTTTTATAGAATGCAGTTTATAAAATTCTTCCGTTACACAAAAACAACGCGAAGCTGATATTTTGGGAAAGTTTAGTGCAGCACTAAAGGAAGAAATTTCGAAATCCCTACCTGGAAAAAGTTTTTTACGTTTTATAATCCACACGAAAGAGTTGCCTGTAATTAGCTATATATATAACTGTTCCGGAACCTAATGAATGGCAGAAAACAGACAGACTACTTGTCTTAAAAAGATGAAAGATGGTATATAGTTAGTATGGAAGAGTAGGGAGATAGGATTTTTTTTTAAATCTACGGGAGAAAACCTTCATTTTACGTTTTACCGTCATCACAAACGCAGTTGCGGACCACAACTAATAGTATAGAATATAAATAGTATAGAATATAAATAAAACAATCACCATTAGATAGCTGAGGACGACGCGACGGCCGGTGCTTGTGTAATATCCTGCGCTTGTGTCCGCTCTGATATTGTTACACTGTACTCGTTAGATACACATCGTGTCGTTCAATGAATAGAATGACTTTCGTATTATTTTGTCGGCCTATTATTAATAATTATTATAAGAGGTATAAGAATTATTAGATTTTAAGCTTTACAATTAAAACTTGTGTTAAAAAATCAAAACTGTAAACGGGACGTTTGTGGGTTCGATTTTCACTTGTAAACATGCTTTATTTGCTCTTTTTATTAATCTCCGAAAAAAAAACAAAGTGCTGCGTTGAGTTCCACCATTTAACGAGCAATTTCTCAAAAATTGGGCGGAATGCGAGAAACGAAGTCTTAAAATTCTCTCTATATATCATGTAGGGATACAGCGTGAAGGTATTATAAAAAAAAATATTGTAATATAAATAGCAATGACATTAATATCATATAATGAAATTTTTTCAATCTAAATAGGATTCGCTGTGACGAGTTTTTAAATTATATTCTTGATAATTGAACGATTCCTTTTCTTACCCTGAGGGAGACACTCTAATGCGAGGCAAATTCAAATCGCTACATTAAATCAAGCATACAACCCTACAACGCCAATTTGCTGCACGAAATGATCAATAAGGCTATGTTTTAGATTCAATTTCTTTTCTATTTTTCAGTTTAATCCTTTCCCACATATAGCAAGACGGGTAGAAAAATTGGTAGTGTCAAGATACTTTCCACCCGAATAAAAGAAAGTGTCGAGTGGCGCAACACAACGCCTCATTCTGTATGTTAATCTACGCTAATATCATAAATCTGAAGAGTTAGTTTAGTTGAACGCACTAATCTCAGGAACTACAGCTTCGCATTGAAAAAATATTTTAGCGTGAGGTAATAAATTTTCCGAGAAAGGCTATATGTAAACCCACTGTATGTCGCATACGGAACTGTTAATTACTTCCATTTGGCCACACGAGCGATTTTGTTGGTAAATTCTCCGCTTTACGCTGTATCCCGCACTTAGCAGGGTGCGCAGAGGCAACCTAGTGTTAAGACACTCCGTTCCCAATTTTCCGCCGAATTCTGGAGGCATTGCGTGTTGAGTGCCGGAACTGAACACCGCGCTTTCCCTCAACACCAGAGCCAAGAAATAAAAATATAGGCTTAAATAAATATTGCATTTCCACGAGTGGAGATCATTTAGAGTCACACAGACTGGCCTCGCTAAACTATAACAGACCATACACACGATTCACCACGCATATCGTAACGGAACGTTGTTTTATCGCGGCATCGGCGTCGTCAGCTGAGCGCGCGTAAGTAAACAGCATTATGCGCGTATCGAACACGTCTCCCGTCAGCGCGTGGAATGCTGTAGAACGCACTTTTTTCGAGACCAATGGACATTTTGAGATTGCGGGTAAAAAATTATAATCAATAATGTTATGATATATTATTGGAATTCATAAGTATTGGAGCATAAAACTAGAGAATTCCTCAATATTTCACATTAAAAAATATATACCTGATCCAGAAGATTTCAACCCAACACCAGCGTATTCATTTTACTAACCAACCAACAATTCAGTGTAATTATATCTATAAAAGAAAACCCATGATAACGCTAAACACAAACGGAAGTTAATTTGACATGTCAAGATTTAAATAGCGCCATACAATATTAAAATGCAATAAAACGATGAGTTAGATCGTTTAACAATGATGGCGACCGGCCAAGTGAGACGCACCACTGCTAACCAGAACGCATGAAGATGCCCACGATTAGTTCCTACTTTATTATTGGTAGCATTTAAGTAGGACGTCGTGGCGGGCATAAACGTACTACCGTAAACGCAAAACCGGTTACGGGTTCGATTTCCATTCGGAGGAAATGAAAATATTTAAAAAAAATATTTCTCCGAGTGGGAATCGAACCACACGCTTGTGCCAATGCTCCTTACCAGCCTCTCGTACATACATAATATTCAAATTAAAATATGTCTTAAAGCATAACTAAACCACTATTATAACAATATTATTTACATACATATTTAAATAGCGACTGTGGTACAGCATTCAAGGTCACACAAGTGCTTAATCAATGACTCACTCACTTTGTGCCTCATAGAAAACACGCAGATATTTTTTACTTCAATTATGTGTACAAAATTATTATTAAATTTTGCTTTTTTTATACCCTTTTGTTAAGGCAAAATAGTAAATTGCACTTTGCACAATTTGAATAACTTTTAAAGAAGAAAGGAGTAAAAAAAAATCATTTCAATACATTTGGTTTAGTTTGACTTAGGAAATGAATATTTAGTAAACCTATTTTAACCAGTAAGATCAATAAACAAACAGTTTGTAATCTACATACAAAAATATTTTAAATGTGGAAATGACATTTGTCTCATTGAAATGAAATTATATTCATTATAAATATAATTTTATGGTTCTATTGCATAAAACAGGTTTTGTTCAATGTTTTATAGCAGTATAAAGAAATGTATGTATGTATGAAGAAACACTTGTATTATTAAAGAGAAACTAACATTACAGCACAAGTGGGATTTAGCGAGTGAAGCCACCGGGGGGGTGAAGCCTTTTATTCATGAAAATATATTTTTTAAATTCAATTTCTGCTAAATATATTGTCATACGTTATAACTGACTACTTAATTAATATTTATCTACTCCCATTTCATCTATTAAAATTGAAATTATACTATTTAAAGTATATTCAACAACTTATTAAAGCCAAGGTCCCTTGTTAACCTCATTTTAAGGATCAGAAATGTGACGCATGGATGACCAACTTACTGTAATTTACTTGTTAATACCTAACGGACAAAATAGCATATATCCTGTTTATGACATATCCAAATGTTCATTCATAGTAACTAAGAGATTTTGCCTATATTCTTTTTTTAGCTTTACCCTGTGTCGCCCATTCTGTAAGGATTGCAGAGGTAACCTAGTGGTAAGACTCTGTTTCTTCACACACCACTTTGTCTTGTTATTAATGTGAACATATGAAACTAATTTGTTAACCTGAGTGGGAATCAAACCGACAACCATCATATTTACAGTTAGTTCTGCTAATATCTAACAGCATTTATCCTGTTTATGACATATCCAAATGTACATACACCATGACTAAGAGATTTTGTCCATATTTATATTATATTAAAATATGGGATTTACACAGGCAATTATGTATTCCAAGATTTCTAGAAATACATATCATACATGTTGTAATTGTTTATCCTATGTTATTGGGTCATCATTTATTTTCTGCAGTTTCACACTTTTGCACACATAATATCCCTGTTAAGCAAATAAAAAAATCCTAACAGTAGTACTACTTATCCAGTTAGATATATATTAATAAATTATGTATATAATGTGATTTATTAATAAATATTATTTCGTCATGAAAGTATGTATATGAGCTCTTGCATCACATGCCTAGAAAATCATTCACAAGTAAGTAGATAAAAGCAGGAAATGAAACATTTTGTATTATCTTAATTTTAGACCATTCATGCAAAATTATGAATTGTGGGCCATTGATAAGATGCACAGGATATGTGAAATGCACATCCACATCCACATGTTACAACAACATATTATAAAGCTTTTCACTATATTTTTTATCTAAAACAAATATAAAACATTTTCTGAATTACAAGGATCCATTATCAAAGTAAATACACAATAATAATTTATCAGTTTTACTATCAACTTACTTACTATCATTATGAATCACATAAAACAGCACTAGAAACACGATTTTTCAATCATAGATATGAAAGGGATCATTAATCCTTGGTTTTATATCATGCATTGCCCAATTAAAGGCCATAGACACGACTGGGTGTGTTCTTTCTATGCAGTGTAAACAATACACTATACAATGAAATGTATGAATATGTCTATAATAATAAAGTCAATGATTTCAAATCGATAAAAAAATGCATAATCAAAAGAACTATAGTAGTTAGACAAAATTTAATAGACGCATTACCGAGAATGTCGCATTCACCGTAAACAATATAGCTGTGTTTGTAAACAAAAGCGCCGGTAAAATTGTTTTCACATACCAGCACTTTGATGAATCTGTTCTCGAGCTCGTCCCGGTCGGGCATGGGCGGCTTGGCGCGGTTCCTGGTGGAAGGCTGCCGGACATGGTTGCTCTTGGCGGTCCCGACCGGCCCGTCTAGCATTGTCTGATCCCTCGACGTTATCAAGCCCATTTTAACACAACACTTATAAGACACCATCCACTTTACGATCGCATTAGGTCATTTTTTATCACAACACTGAACACACATTTATTTTTATAGTCACATTCTATAAATTGCGGGATTTTAAATGAGAATTAAAACAAACGTAAAATAGATAAACAGCCGCGCCGCGCGAAGCGAAGCGCAAAAAGCGAAGCACGTCCTCGAACGAAATGCGGGCTCACGGGCTGTGGCTGCTGAGTGAAGTTAGCGCTTTTTGTTACTATAGTTTGACAGACAATCGACCAATTAGAATTGTGCTACGTTCCGTTACACTTTTTCTCAGTAACGTTTATTTTAGATAATATATATACGTATTATCGTACAAATAGATAATGATTTTAAACATTATAGAAACATCATAGGAAACATTAATTACATTATGGAAATTTTACTATAATTGAAGAATAAAACAATTTTTTATTTGTACATTACATTATTTTATAGTTTCCAAAGTTAATTTCTACATAAAGCGCTGTATTTGGACTTGGTATTATTCCCTAACAACACCGGTATTAGAAACGAAATAATATCTTACTATTACTAGGATATCTCCAACTACATACTAGATGCGGTATATAAGAAAATTTTAAATGTAATGCATTTTCGTTTAGTAAAAGCAAATTAACATTTTTTCATTGAGAATGAGGATTCAGCTGAAAAAGTCCAAATTGTTGTTCAAAATTCTACCGAAATTGTGCTAATATCAATAAAGTATGACATGAACTGAACAATTGTAGAAAACGTGAAGTTTAGATAGTTAATATTTTTAATATCTCAAGTTATTCGAATCATTATTTTGTTTCGAAAACACCACACGCAGTCTGTGTGGTGTTTTATCTAAAATGTATCTTATTCATTGCAGCGCCACTCTTATTGTGTTTTGAAGAACACTTTCATACGCAGGGACGGTACTCCTTACTGGCACTGGCCTCCATACTGTTCAGCTTCTTATACTTTAAGTGGATGAAACAATTTTCATATTGAAAGATTTTTTTCAAGTAGACACAGTTAATATTCAACTTTTCAGTTTTACAAAAAGAATATAAAATTCCTTTGCCTTTGCTTCTAGAATTCTTTCTTTCATTTCAAATATAATAATTTATTATACTTAGGGAAACGTACATTAGTCTGACACTTGTTCTAAGGGAAAAACTTAAAAACCGATAAGGAAAGTAACAGGAAAATAAAACAAGACAAATCATTATTTTATGAATTTTATTGGTTTATGCATAGGTACAGATACAAAGCTGTAACGAGAATAATACTTTACCCCGCAGCCGATTAATAACAATATAAATATACACCAATCTTCTTGTTAGCACCATTTTTTTTTATTTTTCATTTTTTAAAAACGACCTGTTATAACCTAGTGTACGTATGTATGACGTATTAATTGCAATATAAAAGAAATTGAAGGTCTTTTTATAATAATAAAACGTAAACTAACGCTTAATATACCTTTTAGTTTCATTTGATACATTAATCACACAACATTCTACAACTAGTGTATAGTAACCGCTGATATTTATTAAATTAATATTAAAAAGGACAAACAAGCTGACATAAGTATTTTAAAGTAAATATTTATATAATAAATATAGACATAGACAAGGGGAATCCCTAATAACAACCTCGAGACAAGAGACAAAAAAATTTGGTCCAGCTTCAACAATACATATATTTATTATTTTTAATCTGTTAAATAAAATCTCCAAATGTAACAGTCTTTGGTTAGGACAGAGAAGATTAAGGAAACTTACTTTAAAATATCACAAGCATCTAAATATTTGCAAACTTCAGTCAAACTTTGCTCATAAACGACATTAAATAAAAACAAGCATTATATATCTAAAAGCATTTTTTTATTAAAAAGAAATAAAAAAGCAAATGGAGCTAAGTTACTACGCCCTATTAGAAAATGGCAAACTAGTGAAATATTAGTTCCAAGTAATAGAAATGACAAATACAACGATGCACAAAGTACTATGCGTGTAACGTACAGTAATGTACACCAGATTGCTTGTCCACTAATTATTTTACACGTACTCTTTAATACTTTTAGGCATATATCGCTCAATATTAGATACCTTAAATATTTTTTTATAATTAATACTAAATGTATTTTGACACTATACGGCCATTTAATATTACCAAACGTACATAGTACAAAGGGGAATTCCCGTTTTAAAACTACTAGTGATGTGAATAATATAAAAAATCGAATATAAAAAAAAGAAAACTTAAAACAAGAACAATGTTTTTTATCCACAATTCATATCAAGTTTTTTTATCTATTCTATTGAGGATTTCACAAGTAAGATACTCTCTTATTTTAAATTATTGATTACTCTGTTAACCAATACCGATTGTCCTCGCATTATTCACATTATCTTTTAGTGTTATCGATATAAATGATCGAATTAGTAATCTTATATTATTAAGATTAGTTTCAATATATTTAAATTTATACGAGTTAAAATACCCTGCCTGTTACTTAAGGCACTCAATAAGCTTATGGCAACCATTGCCTAACAATATATACCTAAATTTCATTATTACAGCTAATCCAAAACAGTAAACTCCCTCTTACCCCATTTCATAAATTTAAAGATATAAAAGTTTTACTTTTTTGGACTTACAAATACTAATCAAATACTAAAAGGACAGAAACCACACACTCTTTAGAAATGCTTTTAAATTTTTATATTGTTATTCTTTTATTTATATACAACATCCCTCCTCCTTATAAAATCATCATCCCTGATATATGAAAAGCATTACGTATACTACCTACTACAATATAATATTTTTTTAGGAACTAATATGTTTCTACTATACTTATATAATGTGTTCTATTATATGTATAATTACTCAAGTAAATATTTTACATGACATGAATTTAAGCACTCATGTTAACCAGCTCAAGTATTCATTTAGCCTATTCAGATGATGACTCTCCATTAAATAAAAAAATGTTTACTTCAGTTCAGTTGTTAGTTTATGAAGTTCCAAACGTGCCAGTTGAGCTCTAATCACTTCGCCAATGTCACATTGTATGGGGAACACATGAAGGATTGTACGTTAATTGTTTCGACATTAGTTAAATGTCTGATAACAATGTCTATACTGACATTTAATATCAATTTTTTAACTTAATGGATAAAATGAAAATAGGTAGAAAAAGGAGAGGAGAAGGTTGAAGAAAGAGTAAGAGCAAAGAACGAACCACTCTTATACAATATGATGACAGAATGTAAACATTCTATATTCCCTATGAATGATCTAAGATTTAATAACTTAGAACGAAAAAAGAGGGGAAACATTTCCGTCATCAGAATTTACCTACACAAATGATATTATGGAAAAATTAAGTAAAAGCGCTACATCGCTATTTAACACAAGTATATTTACCCCATAACTTGAATAAGACTAAAAATACATCAGCAAAAAAAAACAAATCAGTACTATGTATTATGCTTTTATCCATTGACAACTATAAGTTACCTTTACTTAGAAACGATTTATACTACTAAGAGTTAAGAGAAAACGGGTATCTACTATTAAGAAGAATGATATGGGGGACAGGCCATTTAATTGAATGACGTCTTACGTTACATGGAAGAAGAATTGAAATACAGTATAACGCATCCATCATTTATTTGGAATACTGCCATTATACCGCGTTTGGGCAGCTGCCATCGTAAGCAGTGCAACATTTATTAACTACCTACTAAGAGATACTTACTTGGACGAGGTGTAGAGCCCGAGATATATGCATGAGTTATATTATACAGTAGTCTATTACACAAGTGCACTATTATATTGAAAGACGTTTATGCCACTCTACAGGTAGTGGGTTTTTACATTTACTCGAACATAATATACTGTTTATTTAAATAAAAACATGTCCGACTACCATGCTGTTGTATACAGAGTGTAACAATTACTTGGAAAAGGAGTAACAAGAGTTACATAAACAAGACGCTCCATTAAGTTGAAAGACTACCATCCTACATACAGGGTGTATAGTTTACTTGGAAGAGGGATAGTAGTAGAGTACGGCGCACCCGGGCAGCTGCCAGCGCGAGGCGTGCAGCTCGATGAGCTGCAGCAGCGTGCGGCGGATGGAAGGCGCGGCGGCGCTGTTGATGAAGGCATCGCGCACCGCCGACAGCAGCCGCTCCAGGTCGCCCGGCAGCTGCGTCTCTAAGTCGCGCCCGATGTACGTCAGCACGAAGAACAGGTTCTCCGTCTGCAAGTGGGACAGTAGTTACTTATTGTGTGTGCACGCACGTGTGAGTATGTGTGAGCCGTGTACTCACGTCGCTGGGCGAAGGCACAGGTTGGCGGATGCAGTCCTCGCAGCATTTGCAGATGAGCGCGAGCAGCACGTGACCGGGCGCGTGCCCGGCGGTGCCGGTCCCACGCCGCTGTATGGCGCGCCGCCGCAGCTGGCAGTACATCTCCAGAAGGAACGACAGGAACGCCATAAGGCGCGGCCGCCCGCCGCCGACCAACGCGCCCAGCAGCTGTTCGTGAGTAACAATAAGTCAACATAATATATATTTCTATAAGTAATTAAAAACGTGGGTAATAACAATTGATTGCACTTTAAGGCCACTTAATGGTAGAATTTATGTCAAAGTGTGAAATGTAACAATCACTTATATTTCCTTATTGAGCTATGTGGACAGCTCTTACTGCCTTAGTTGAAAAACATCGATAGAAAAATTTTACGATAAGGCCGTTTTGTGATGTACCAGCCAAAGAAATAAATCGCCAGACAAGCCACCTATTCGAGCGACGTACCTTGTCCCTGTCGTGGTACCACTGCTGACAGGTGTTGAGCAGGCTCTCGAGGAAGGTCTCGGTCTGCTCGCGCTCCACGACGGCAATGCAGCGGCGCGCGGCCGGCAGCGCGTAGCGCGGCGACTCCACCGCGCGCGCCACCAGGTGCCCCACCGCGTCCATCAGCGTGCGCGCGGGGACCGAGTTCGGATCTGCAATTACCATTTGTGGAACTATTATAGACAAGTTCACAAAATAAACGAATATTGAAACCGTCTCCCTAAATTCATTATAAAACAAAGCAACACGGAGAGAGAAAACATAGGCAGAAGTTGACTGCTTGCTGGCTTACTGCTGTACCGAAAATTTTCTTATAGATATGAAATTTAGACATCTATTATTTTTTAAATGGTTTTATTGATTATACATAAGTTGTAAGAATATTATGGTATTTTTTATAGGATAGACAAGGCAATCGAGCGTGTAAGTCGTCACCTGAAGTTCAGTGATATTTTCTTTTTTATTAATTGTATTATAGTTTTATAGAGTAGTTAAAACTGTGGTTTCATTTCATGTGGTGCTCAGAGCTCCACTCTGTATAATATTAAAGGAAAATTGAGAAAAATGTAGTCCACGCAGGCAAAGCCGCGGTACAATAGTTCTATATAATTAGAAAGTAATATAATACTATCCTATTCTATTCCTAGATCTTATAAAACAAAGTCGCTTTTCGTGTCTGTCTGAACTTTCTAACTCTTCTTCTTCTAAACCACACAACGGATTTTGATGCGGTTTTCACCATTAGGTCGAGTATTTCTCAAAGAAGGTTTATATATAGTTTATTATTTGTACATTCTTATGTAAATTAACATAAATACGATAAATGTGTATAAAGTCCTACCCGTTGAGACACTTTCGCGCATGCGCTGCTTTAATGGTAAGTAATACATGCAAATAATGTACTGGAGTATTGTTCCTCTTAATAAGATCTACAAAATAGTCCGCGACGGCATATTCGTATCTTTTAAGAATACCGTGTAGTGATCATTTTTCAGTCTAAAAATAATAATTTCAATATATTTTTTATTGTGAGGGATGTTTTTCCATAATGGTATTAATCCTTATCCTTTAAAATACTTTATTAATTTTCTACGTTAAACGAAGATAAAATTTGCTTTTTACACTATTTCGAAATTGCGAATAGTTTTAGAGAAAAACGCATTTAATTGTTGACACATCACG